>MU217836.1:207068-223549 GCA_018584345.1 Thuja plicata | reverse complement strand
GTTATGCTCTTATTACTGTTTATCTTTTAAACTAGGTTGCAGGTCCTTGTAAAACCTGCTGTACTCTCTGGTTTTTTTGTCAAGGTTTCGGGTCCTTGTAAAACCTGTTTTTATTAATCAGAACAATGAAGTACTTTACAAAGTGGGTTGAAGTAATTCTACTCACCCTCACTACAGGTGTCTAAATATCCAAATTCATCCTCTATCATATTGTCTTTCGCTTTGGTATACCCTCCACTATCTTCACGGATCACGGAACACCATTTGAAAATCAACACGTCAGTGATCTGTGTGCTTGCCTCCATATCCATCACCATTTTTCTAGTTCATATTTCCCTCAAGGTAATGGCCAAGCTGAGGCAACTAATAAAACCCTCCTCAAAATCCTCAAGAAAGTTGTCAGTGATACTGGTCGTGATTGGAATCTCCATATCAATCCCTCCCTCTGGGCATATCGCACTTCCCACTGTACTCCTACAGGCACTACTCCATATTCCCTAGTCTATGGTGCTGAAGCTATCTTATCAATTGAGGTCAAGCTACGATCCCTCCGAGTATCACTAAAAGGCCTGGTTGATGATGAATATTACCGAGTAGCACGACTCACATAGCTTGATCTACTAGATGAAAAGTGACAGCAAGCCTATGATCACTTGATTGTCTATCAAAATAGACTCAAGTGGAACTATAACATGAAGGTCCACCCATGCTAGTTCCAGGTGGGGGACCTTGTGCTAAAGGAAAATCAGAAAGTGGGTAATGATCGGGAAAAGAAAGGTAAATTCAATGTCACTTGGAAAGGCCCCTATATTGTCACTACATCCTTTGGTTCTGGGGCATATCAACGCTCCACTCCTGAAGGAGAACCATTGAATGATCCTATCAAGATCATTCATCTCAGGTGCTTCTATGCCTGACGACTAGTTGTTCATTCTAGTTATCTGAGAAAATCCATAAAAAGTATAAAAAGTCCTGAAAAAGGTACAAAAATAATGAAAAATAGTCATAAAAAAATCTCAAAAAAGTAGAAAAAATGAAGCTGAAAAAATGGTTGTCTCAGCGAAAACCTGGCAAACAAGCGCTTGGACAACATCAAAAACATAAAAAAAAATAAATTAAAAAGAAGAATAAAGATAAAAAAATTGTCCAATGGTGAAAACTTGGCAATCAGGTACCTTGGACAAATATGGGTGATGAAAACCTGGCAACAGGCATCACACATAGTGGACCATTCCATTATCTATCAAAATATGACTCCCCTCCATCACCATCATCACATCTCCATGAACCTCAGCATTTCCCATATTCCCTGGGTGTTCCAACACTATCACACGCATCAAACAACAAGATCCGATCAAGTCTTGGCAGAAACCTTTTTACATACTCGCTTTTAATTAATCTTTGTACATTTCAAAATCACCAAAAATCCAAAAAACATTCAAAAATTAAAAAAATTATAAAAAAAATAAATATCATCCAAAATCTTGTAATAAAACTTTCTTCCCTTTTGCATCGCTCAACTTTTAGAGATTCAATGGCATTTTGACTCCTGTGCCTGTGATCATGTTTTTCACCAAATCAGTTTTGCGACCGACTATCCTTTCTCCTCATTCTGTTCCCAACTTTTGCCAGTGAATATCTTTCAATCAAATCAACTCAAATCCTTTCCCGTCAGGATACATCCTTTTGGTGTCATCTTATCAAAACCTTCATCACATCAATCCTGTTCATGGAAAGAACTTTGGACTGAATGATTTTTTTGTCATGAGGCCTTCTTTATTGATTTTATCTTTTTGTGTTAGTTTAAAACTACTCACCACTACCTCGATCTGCTATATCTTGGTGCGTTGTGACTGGTGGCTACTGATACATGCATCTTTTGCAATGTGCTTCTATTAGTGCATCTAGTCCATGTAAAGGAATCTTGTCATTTGTGTTTTCTAACACCTAATGCATACCTCCTTTTGCAATATCAAACTCGGATGTGCTCTCCATATTTTTCACACAAATGGATCCCCAAGGCTCGTTAGTTGCATTTAATTTCATCATTGCACTTGCATTCTTAGTTGCATTCATGCTTGCATTTTAGAAGGCTTCTATTTATTACCTCCTCTCCCTTCCTCATTCCTGTTGTGTCCTTTTTTGAGAAAATTCCACAATGTTGTCTTTGTTGTGTTCTTTTCTCAAGGGGACACAACCCTATATCGTCGTTGCTTTGGCATGACTCCTAGAAACCTTCTTCCTCTGGGGCAACTTATTTTCTTTTCTTTGACGCAACATCACTTGAGACGCCACGTCAAAGAGGGGCAAAATGTAGATGTCCAAAAATATTAATATTAATATTAATATTAAATTCCCTCTTATTCCTCTAACTATTTAATGCAATCAATTAAATAGTTTCATTTTCTATTATTTATCAATAATCAAATACTATTCTAATGTATTTTATTTAAATACATTTGTCTCACAAAATCCCCTTTTTAATAAATTTATATTTATTAAAATTCCTCCATATTCTTAACTCTTCTAAACTATGATTTATTCAAATCTAATTTGAATTATAATCTAAACCCTAGCTAGGAACCTATTAATCCAACCTAGACACCTATCCTAATCCTACCCAATTCCTACTCTACTCCCATCACCTCATTTCCTAAACATGCTTCCCTACCTAACTGTCCTTTAATCATACTTAAAGGGTGATTCCTAACCTTTTTAAGGCTAATGGAATTCTCACCCACATGGGGAAATTCTTTCCAAAAAGGTCACCCATTCCTCTTAAATTTCTCTTACAAATTTGTCTCCCACTTGGAAATCTTGAGCCACTCAACATTTAATGCCAAGTTTGACTCAAATTTAGCCATCCCTTCAAGCCTATGTGTCCCTTATGTGGCTCTTATGTGGATTCCACATAGATGACACCTCATCCAAGCCCTCCTCTTCTCTCCCAAAATTCTATAAATAGAGGCCTTCTCCTCTTCATTTTTCATCTCTCAGTTTGCATTGTTATCATGCTATTTTAATGTTAGGAGTTCATTTCTAGTATCACATGGTAGGATAATCTTGGTGAATGAATCATAGTTCCTTCTTGTATTGCATATCATTTATAGTTTTATCTATCATCTTGAAGAAGATTTGAGACTAGTTCTTCATACTAGCTCTTGAATCTCTCTTCTTTCCTATCAAACTTGCATTACATTGGGGCTTTGATCCATTTGTGTTTGAGAGAGAACACCTACATCCAATCAAAAAGAGAAAATGAAATAAGTAGAATAGGGTGCAATTTACTTTTTTTAAGCTCAATCCAATGTTATGTTGAAGTCTTGTTTGGTTTCTTGCTTCTTTCATGAATTCTATGTGCTAACCCACTAACTTGTCATGTTTGAGCTTGCTCCCAATAGATAGAAGAATTCCTCATACACAAATATGTAGGATGATGCAACCTTCTAGTCATTTTACTTACTGGTAGACAAGGGTTTGACCCCTAGTCTCTTTCTCAAGTACTCAAATGCATCCTTGGCCAGTGGCTTGGTGAATATATTAGCTAATTATTCTTTGGATTGCACATACTCAAGTTTCACCTCCTTTGCTTGAACTTGTTCTCTCAAATAATGATACTTGATGGCAATGTGTTTAGTCTTAGCATGCATGACTAAATTCTTGCAAATGTTTATTTCACTGGTGTTATCACAATAGATAATTACTGGTTCTAGGATCTTCATATGCATACCTTCCAATAACTATTTGATCCATGCAATATTTGAGCAATTTGTAGCAGCAACAACATACTCTGCTTCTACAGTAGACTGAGAGATGCATCCTTGCTTTTTGCTAATCCATCTGACAAGTCTGTCACCCATAAAGAATGCTCCTCCAGTTGTGCTCTTCTGGTCATCAAGATTTCCAGCCCAATCAACGTCGTGAAACACCTTAAGTTCAAATTTTCCTTCTCTTCTATACCATAGGCCATATTCCTCAATATTATTCAGATATCTTAAAATTCTTTTCACAGCAGTCATATGTGATTCTTTGGGATTAGTAGAAAATCTTGCAACTATTCCTACTGCATGTGCAATATCTGGTCTAGTGTGTACAACACACATGAGTTTTCCAATCGTTGATCTATACAAAGTCTGATTTACCTCTGATGTCTTATCCTCCTTTGTCAACTTACATCCAGTAGCCATCGGTGTTCCGATTAGTTTGGGATCTTCCATCTTGAATATTTTCAGGACTTCTTTAATGCTTTGGACTGTGTAATGAAAATACCTTCACATTGTTGCATAATATGTAGATCAAGAAAGAACTTTATCTCTCCAAACATAGACATCTCAAAATCATTTCTCATCTCATTATCAAATGATTTGCATAGCATATCATTGCCTCTAAATATGATGTCATCAACAAATATTTCAACAATCAAAGTGTTAGCATTAGTATCTTCCTTCAAATAAAGATTACTATTTTCACTAGTCCTTACAAATCCAATACTTATAAGATAGGAAGGAATTCATTCATACCAGGCTCCAGGAGCTTGTTTCAATCCATACAAAGCTTTATAAAGTCTACATACCATGTTTCTCTTGTCTAGATCTACAAACCCTTCTAGTTTCTCAATGTATACCTCTACTTCAAGTATTCCATTTAGGAATGCTGACTTGACATCCATCTGGTATACCTTGAATCCTTTGAATGCAGCATAAGCAATTATTATTCTTACACCTTCTAGCCTAGCAACAGGTGCAAAGGTCTCTCCATAATCAATACCTTCCTCTTGTGCATACCCCTTGCATACTAGTCTTGCTTTGTTTCTTGTGACTTCTCCATTTTCATTCAGCTTGTTCCTAATATTCATTTAGTACCGATGGCATTCTTGTCATCTGCTCTTGGTACAAGTGACCATGTCTTATTTTTCTCATTCTCATCATTCATAGAACTTATCCATTCTTCATTATCAAGTGCAACATTAACAGATTTTGGTTCAAACTCACAAATTAAACAACTTGTGTTTAGAGGCTTACTTCTTATTCTTGTACTAGCTTTCTTATCTCCTATGATCTGGATCTCTGGATGGTTCCTTCTTACATATCTGGAAAGAACTGGTTCACCTCTTTCTCTATCATCTTGATCATCATTTTGTCCTTCATTCTGTTCTTCATCACTCTATAAATTATTTTGATTATTATCCTGACCGTCGGTATTTGTAGCCTGACCGTCAGTTACAATAATCTGTTGCTCTAGAATTAAGCATTGTTGCTCAGAGAGTGTGTTAGGTTCTTCACAGTATACAAACTTGTTGTAGTCCTCTCGTTCTTTTTTGCTTTCTAGCTCATTCTTTTCTGCAAATTCATCTATCTTCACATTTGCAATTTCAACAATTTTGTTAGAAGCCTTAATAAGACATTTATAAGCCTTGCTTTTGGTGGAATACCCTAGAAAGATACTTTCATCATTCTTGGCATCAATATTCCCATTTCTATCATCCTTTAAGATATAACATTAACTACCAAAGATTTTGAAGTAACTTACATTGGGTGTTTTACCATACCATAGCTCATAGGGTGTCTTCTTTATGTCCTTCAATTATACTCTGTTTAATGTGTAGACAGCAGAACTGACAGCTTCTCTCCAGAAGATTTGGGTGATGCCTTTCTCTATCATCAGTGTTCTAGCACAATCAACTATAGATCTATTCCTTCTCTCAAAAATCCCATTTTGTTGTGGTGTTCTTGGTGCAAAAACCTATCTTTTTATACCATGCTCATTGCAGAAATTAGTGAATTCATCTGATATAAACTCTCCTCCTCTATCTAATCTTGAGAATTTCAAATCCTTACCACTTTGTTTCTCTACCATAGCCTTATACCATTTAAATATCTTGAATGCTTAAGATTTATCTTTTAGAAACATAACTATCATCATTATAGAGTAATCATCAACAAAGAGAATAAAATATCTATCTCCATAATAACTCCTTGTCCTCATTGGTCCACATAGATTAGTATGGACTAATTCTAGAATATCATCAAATGTATGGGTTTTACTTTTGAAACTAGACTTTTTCATCTTACCTTTTTTACTATTCTTACACATGATGTTTTTGGTCTTTGACATCATTGGTAAGCCTCTTACATTTCTCCTTCTGCTTATTTTCATCATGTTGTCAAAATTCACATGACACAATCTTTTGTGCCACAACCATATTTCTTCATTTCTAGTCATTAAGCAAGTGGTGTTAGTATCATTCATATAGAATAAGTTACCTTTTGTCTGTTCAGCGATACCAAACAATCTTCTTGATTTATTGAAGATCTTTGCCTTCTTTTTCTCAAATGCCACTCTGTGACCTGAATTATTTATCTGAGAAACACTCAACATATTATAAATCAATCCTTTTACCCAATAAGCATTTTCACATTTAATCAAGTTATTCAACATTATAGTTCCTTTACCTTCAACTGGACAAGGTGTATCATTACCCATTCTTACTGTACCACCATTATAATACACAAAAGTGTTGAAATTTTCTGTCACCAGTCATGTGGTGAGTGCAGCCACTATCTATAATCCAGATGTCATTATTTCTAACCTTAGATATGAGTGTAGTTTCTACATACCTTTCATCTTCATTTGAATCATCTTTCACAACCATAAATACCATCTCAATGTCTTCATCAACTTTGGTGTCAGTATCTTCATCTTTGCAAGCAGTTAGGTAGTTGGATTTCTTTCCTTTGTCCTTGTAGTCTCGGATATCTCTGCTTTCTGATTTTTGGTAACTTCTGTAATATTTGTTATCACCTCTGTCATATTTCTTCTCAAAAAATCTTTCATTAACTCTATCATATTTTCTTCTGTTAGGACATATTGTAGCAAAGTGTCCAATCTCTTTACAATTAAAGCATACAAGTGGTAATTTGCCTTTGTATTTACCTTTTCCTCTCTGCATTCTTCTAGCCATAAGTGCTTCTATTTCATCTAGATCTTCTTATTCACTTTCACTTTCACTATCTCTTTTAGATGTGTGTCTATGAGTTGATTTTCTTATTCTCATAGAATTTTTAAATGTAGACTCTAAGTTTGGTAAGACACTATTATCAAATTTATTCATCTAAAATGAAATTAGTCTACCAATTAAACTGTCAAGAGTAACTGTATTGTTTGATACTGCTCTCATTTCTTGAATGGGAGAAACTCTAATATACAGGTAGTAAGGTTCTTAAGATTTTACTTACCACTGTCTCCTCCGCAAGTGTACCTCCAACTCCTCATATAGCATTGACTACTTCTTTGATTCTTGTTTTGTACTGTGTGATGTTTTCTCCTTCTTTCATTCTGAGATCATCAAACTTTCCTCTAAGGCTTTCTGCCTTGGCTCTTAGAACATTTCTATCACCTCCATGTACAAGCTTCAGTTTGTCCCACATCTTCTTTGCAGTTTTGCAATCTTTGACATCTTCAAATTTAGCATTAGAGAGTGAGGAAGAAAGCTTTATGACCATGCAGTTGGGCTCATGATTCTCTCTCAATTGATCTACTGTTAATGCTCCTGTGGGAAACACATATTCTGTATCTAGGAATTGAATAACATCATTACCAATGCTTGATAAGTGGAGTCTTATCCTACTTTGCCATGAAGCAAAGTTATTTTTGTTTAGCTTTGGCACATCTTGTCTGTTCATCTTGTGAACTTTAGCTTAGGTCTTGAAACCTTCCTTTCTAAGAACACAAGCTCTGATACCAATTGTTAGTAATAACTGAGAGGGGGGGTGAATCACTGGCCTCACATTTATCCTTCAAAATTAACCACCAATAAATAAATATCATATTATTATGTCCCTACAAGATGCATGTCATAAAATACTAATAATGATTAACTGTCTGTCAGTTTTCTCTATCAATCCTTATTCTTTTTTGATTACCGATAAGCAATATAACTATTTACCAAAACTCAGTAAATAAGCAGAGTATACGGATCAATCTAAAGTTAGCTATGTAAGATGCAAGACAATAAAGAAATGAATCATACACACATAACACATGAATTTTAATGTGGAAACCCTGTTAAGGGAAAAACCATTGGGACCGGTACCCCAAATTTTCACTCTTCTGAAGTGAGCTTTGTTAGGAGCCAACCCTGTTAAAGGTTACAAACACACTGTTAAGTGCAAGCTTGTTAGAGGATTTTATACATATAGGTTGTCACTTAGTATCGGGCATCTATTGTTACCATCCTTGAATCAGCCTCCTTCTTAGACCGTCAATAGCTATCGGGCAAGTCCATTGCTACTTTCATGAATCAACCTTTTTGGCACCCCTTGAGATGTACCTCAATATATAGAGACTGTTAAGTCCTACTCAGTTAAGAGACTTGATGCTTCAATGGTTAAACTAAAACACTATGACCTGGTCATATTGCAACTTGAATTACAAATTTTTAGATCTATTTAAGTACATTACCTCTCTAACCAATGTATAAATTCAATCCTTGTGCTCCACACTTTCTGCTTTGTGATGCTGTACTCACTGTTCGTCAGTGTCTGTAGAATTCCTTAGCTCTTCCTTCATCTTGTTTGATCAGCACTGCATGAATTTGTTCTTCATCAGTTTCTCCTCAGCATCCTCTTTCTATTCACTCCCCTTAATCCCATTCGTAAATGAATTAAGCTTGTCTCTTATATAGACATAATATTCATTGTTTCTTAGTTCTTGATTCTTGGCATGATAAATAATCTAGCCAATTAGATTTAAAGCATAACTCCTAATTTTTCCCGTACATATATTCTTGCCAACTATACAAATCAGCTTTAAATCAATCACTTATCTCTGGTCGAATAAAACAAAGTAGACAACCAGTTAAGTCTATATTTAGCTCTAGCAACTAGATATTTTGTCCTTTTCTAAAATCTCTGTTCTGTCAGTCACCACTTTAGTTAGTTTTCGGTGACAATTGACTGATCTTTCAGTGAGACTCTAGTTAGCTTTGTGATCTCAGTCCGTCGGGCATCATTGGAATTTTACTCGTCGGGCAACTCTGTATCTTTGGTCGTCGGAAATTTTGAGTCTTTAGCTCGTCGGGAAACCTTTTGACTTTGTTCATTGGGAATTCTGTGGTTTTGTTTCATCGGGAAACACTATGCTTTTGATCATCAGGTATCACTATGACTATTTTTCTTTGCTCTGGCCGATGGTGTGCACTCCGTCGGTGTTTGTTTGTCACTTAGTGAATACTTGACTTTTATGTATTGTTGAAAGCATAACTTTGGTTCTCTAAATTCTTTGGCATTATGTACATGACCGTACAAATGATATCAAGTTTACATGAATGAAAATATAGTCCATTAACTGATTTAATGACTTGCATTATCTTTCAACATTATATTATCAAACATTCAATCAGTTATATGTCATCACCCCGCAGTATTAGGTTTGGTCTTTCAATTGATGGAGTGTGCCCATTGTCTTTCCTAAGCTCAAATTATAGTGTTTGGCTAGTGGGATTGATAGTATACAATATTCCCCCATGGATGAGTGTTAGAAAGGAGAAACTTATGTTGACTCTCATTGTTCCAGGAAAACATCAAGTTAAAATCATGGATGTTTATCTCACACCTTTTATTGATGACACACAATTTCTATGGAAAGGCATAAGAATGTATGACATATCATGTACTCCATCAAATAGGTCCTTCATGTTGTATGGTGTGCTATGTTTTACTATACATGATTTCCCAGGACTTGGTGTTTGTCCTGGTGAGATAAAATATTTACATATATACGTACATTATTTATTTTCATCCCAACTTTTATACTTAGTTTTATACTAATTTTTTGATGTTATTAACATTACTTATTAAATTGCAAGGATTAAAACAAAGGGGATATTTTCATGTATAAGATGTGCAGAATAATTTCAAGGGTGGTATTCTAAAGATCTACATAAATTTATTTATGCAAACAAAAAGGTTTTTCTACCACTAGATCATAGATTTAGAAATTGCCTGAAGAATCAATTCAATGGAAAAGTTGAAAATAGAGGCCGTCCCAAGATTATGGCTCTAGGTGATTGACTTCAGAAGTATGAAGATGATGAATTGAAATCTCGAGAGGATATTTTTGATCTACAAGATTCAATTGAAGAACTGAAACAACTTGTAGTTAAAATTCCAGAATGAATGAAAATATCCCTTACTAGAAGGTGTTAGAATAAATGAGAGGGGGGGGGGGGGGTGAATCAGTGACCTCAAAAATTAATCCAATAAATCAACCCAAAACTTTATACCACAAATATAAAACCTCTAGTTATCTTTAGTCCTAAAATATGTATGCCTGGTGTGAATCTAATATGTATATACTGCTTGATGTTTATACTTTTTACCCTTTCCTTAAGCCTTACCATAACAGTCTATCTTTTCTTAACCTTTACTGAAATACAATAAATAACTTAGTGTTTATTGATCAATCCTATTTTAGAAATGTGTAAAGAAAAACATCAAAGCAATGAACCATATACACATTTGACACATGGATTTTTAACGTGGAAACCCTGTTAGGGGAAAAACCACTTGGGACTAGTAACCCAAAATTTTCACTCTTTTGAAGTGAGCTCGGTGAAGAGCCAACCCTGTTAAAGGTTACAAACACACTCTTAAGTGTGATCTTGTTAGAGGATTTATCACTAACAATTTATCACTTGACCTAGCATTCACTATGCTTTCAACATAAAAACCTTTTGATACTCCTTGGGATGTATCTCAATATATAAAGGATGGTTAAATCCTGCTCTATTTAGAGATTTTATGAATCAATGGTTAAACTGAAACAGTATATGATCTGTTCATAAATACAACTTAATCTTGCAGATTTTTAAATCTATTGTAAGATCATAATACCTCTTCTGATCAATGTTCTCTTCAATTCCTTTGCTCCACTTCTTTTTTCTCGGTGAATGTTGTTTCTTCTCTATTGCTTGGTGTCTGCTGAATTCTTAGTTCTATTCTTCAACTTGTATGATTATATTTGTATGAAGACTTCTATATTCACCAAAATTATCCTCAACATTCCTCTCTTTCATAATGAATTACTTGTCTCTTTATATAGACATGATTTCACCATTTTTTTTCCTTCTTGTTTTCTTTGTTGATCACTCCTTGATCCGTAAAGCTTTCCATGCTTGCTTTAATTTTAATCCGTAAAAATCTCCTTATTTTCTGGAATAAAACATGCTTTAAATCTCCTTCTTATCTTTAGCTTTTAACTGGTCGATGAAAACAAAGTAATCAAATAGTTAAATCTATATTTATCTCCTGCCAGCTGAGTTGTTTTCTCGCATCCTAACTTCAGTTCTCATCGGTCAACACTTCAGTTGTGCTCGGTGACTACTGCAGATAGCTCGAGCATAAACTTCAGTTCTGTTTGGTGACAGCTACAGTTAGCTCGGTAATGCTTGCTTGAGTATCACTTTCTCAATCAACACTATCTTTCAGGTAACACTATGAACTTCTATGTTCAGGGTTCACTGTCCCTCGGGATTTACTATCACTCGGTGTACATGATTACTGACGATAAAAACTTTGTCTTTTCAGATCTTTAAGTATTGTGACAATATGTGTATGAGAAATCATACCATATTAAGTTGAAATCAATGACAATACAATACATTAACTGATTTAATGTCTTTCATTTACTTCCTACATCTCGGCAATCATCAAATTTGTCATCTTCAAACATTCAATTAGTTATTGTTCATCAATATCTCCCTTTTGCATTGATGAAAACATACTACATACTACTAATACAATATGAAATATATCAGTTATACTTCATCAATCTCTACCAAACTTATTTTTCTATAATCAATACAAATGTCTGACTCTTGGTAAGCTCTTCTAGCTTAGATTTGATTCCATTCTTCATTCCCTTCACTGGATAGATGTAGAAACTTTTGATTCTGTCTCTCCCTTAGATGGATATTTCTTTGAATCTTTCTTTGATTTTTTCTCTCCCTTTGAATCTTTCTCTGATGTTTTCTCTCCCTTTGACTATTCCTCTCCTTGATGGATGATTATGATAGAGATTTCATATCTCTTTTCCCTTTGACAGAAATTTATTTCATTGGATACTTCTCTCCATATTCATTAAGTACATCTCTCCCATTGAATACTTCTCTCCCTTTGACAACAATGCCAAACTAAATCACTTTTTATTATTATAATATATTCCTTGAATTTCCTTTCCATCAGTAATTTAGCTCTATAGTAGCCAACATTTTCTTTGGTGTTCGGTGCAGATAAGTAATTTTTTGTGTACTGATATATCTTTGCAATCCATCTCTTTTCTTTCATCAACATTAATGATCTTCTGATTATGTGCAGGCTGATGCAACCTCCTAGTCATCTTAGTGATCAGTAGACAAGGGTCAGACCCCTAGTCTCTTCCTCGGGTACTGAAATGTATCTTTTAGAAATGGCTTTGTGAATATGTCTGCTAATTGTTCCTTGGATTGAACATATTCCAGTATCACCTCTTTCTCTCGCACTTGTTCTCTTAAGTAATGATACTTTATAGCAATTTGCTTTGCCTTAGAATGCATGACAGGGCTCTTTGAAATATTTATAGCACTAGTATTATCACAATAGATAATCACTGGTTCAATAATTTTCATATTCATACCTTCCAGTAATTGTTTGATCCATGCAATGTTAGAGCAATTTGCAGCAGCAACCACATATTCTGCTTCTATAGTAGATTGTGAGATGCATCCTTGCTTCTTACTTATCCATGTGACAATTCTGTCACCCATGAAGAATGCTCCTCTTGTTGTGCTCTTTCTATCATCTAATTTTCCAGCCCAATCAACATCTATATAGTCTTCGGTATTCTTCAGATATCTCAAAATTTTTTTGACAGCAATCATATGTAATTCCTTAGGATTAGCAGATAATCTTGCAACTATTCCAAGTGCATGTGCTATATCTGGTCTAGTAAGTACAACATATATGAGTTTCCTAATTATATATCTATATAGGGTCTAATTTACCTCATTTGACTTGTCTTCCTTTGTCATCTTGCATTCGGTTGCTATAGGTGTTCCAACTGGCTTGGAGTTATCCATATTGAATATTTCAACAATCAGAATGTTATCATCAGTATCTTCTTTTAAATACAAATTAGTATTATCACTTTTTCTTATAAATCCACTAATTATGAGATAGGAGTGAAGTCTTTCATACCATTCTCTCGGTGATTCTTTCAATCCATACAAGGCTTTGTGAACCATGTTTTTCTTGTTAGGATTTACAAACCCTTCTGGTTGTTCAATGTATACTTCTTCTTCTAGTATTCCATTTAGGAATGCAGATTTGACATCCATTTGGTATACCTTGAATCCTTTGTAAGCAGCATAAGAAAGTAGAATTATGACTCCTTCTAGTCTAGCAATGGGTGCAAAGGTTTCTCCATAGTCAATACCTTCTTCTTGTGCATACCCTTTGCATATTAATCTTGTTTTGTTCCTTGTGACTTCTCCATTCTCATTTAGCTTGTTTATGAATATCCATTTGGTACCAATGACATTCTTGTCATCTGGTCTAGGTACTAATGTCCATATTTTTTTCTTCTCAATCTTCTCTATCTCTTCATTCATAGCACTGACCTATTCTTCATTTTCAAGTGCAGTATTGATAGATTTAGGCTCAAAATCACAAATTAAACATCTAGTGTTCAGAGACTTACTTCTTGTTCTCATTCCAGCCTTTTTGTCTCCTATGATCTGGTTCCTATGGATGGTGTCTTCTAACATACTTGGCAAGTACTGGTTCAACTCTTTTTTCATCATTATGATCATCATCTTGACCTTCATTCTGATCTTCATCGCTCGGTACATCATTGTAAGCAATTTACTAATTTTTGGTGTTTGCAGCCTGATGGTGGGGTGCATTGTTCTGTCGCTCAGGAGTGATACACTGTTGCTCGGGCAGAGTGTCAGGTTCTTCACTATAGACAAACCTGTTGTAGTCTTCTGGTTCTTTTATGCTTTCCTCATCATTTTTCTCAGCAAATTCATCTACTTTGACATTTGCACTTTCAATGATTTTGTTAGAGGATTTGTTAAGACATTTATAAGCCTTTCTTTTGGTAGAATACCCTAGAAATATTCCATCTTCACCTTTGGAGTCAAGCTTTCCATTTCTATCATCTTTCAAAATATAACATTGACTTCCAAAAATTCTGAAGTAACTTACATTGGGTGTGTATCCATACCATAGTTCATAAGGTGTCTTATTGGTGTCTTTCTTCAATTGAACTTGCTTTAATGTGCAATCAGCAACACTAACAACTTCTCTCCAGAATGTTTGAGTGATGCCTTTCTCAATCATCAAGGTTTTGGCACAATCAACAATGGATATGTTCCTTCTTTCAACAATCCCATTTTGTTGTGGTGTTCTCGATGCATAAACCTATCTTTGAGTTGTATGCTCATTACAAAAGTTAGTGAATTCATCAGAAATAAATTCTTCTCCTCTATCTGATCTTAGACATTTTTGTTCCTTTCCACTTTTTTTTTCCAATATAGCTTTATACCATTTAAACATCTTGAATGCTTCTAATTTCTCTTTTAAGAACATAATAGTCATCATTCTAGAATAATCTTCAACAAAGAGAATGAGGTATCTATCACCACAGTAGCTCTTTGTTCTCATTGGTCCACATAAGTCAATATGGACTAAATCTAGAATAGAATTTGATGTGTAGGTTTTGATATTGAAACTAGACTTTGTCATTTTACCTTTTTGACAATTCTTACACATGACATGGTCAGGCTTTTACATACTCGGTAAGCCTCTTACTTTCCTTTTATTGCTTATCCTAACCATGTTGTCAAAATTCACATGACATAACCTTTTCTGCCACAACCATATGTCTTTATTTTTAGCCATTAAACAAGTGGTATTATTATCATCAAGATAGAATAGGTTACCTTTTGTCTGTTCTGGTCAAGCTTCCTGATTCATTAAAGATCTTTTCCTTTTTGTTCTCAAATGAAACTCAGTGTCCTGTGTTATTCAGTTGTGAAACACTCAATAGTTTATAGTTAAATCCTTTCACCCAATATGCATTCTCACATCTGATTAGATTATTCAACATGATTGTTCCTTTACCTTCAACCAGACAAGGTGAGTCATTACCCATTCTTACTAATCCACCATTATAATATTCAAAAGTTTCAAAGTTTTCCTTATCTACAGTCATATGGTGAGTACAACCACTATCAATAATCCAGACATCATTCTTACTAACCTTAGATATGAGTGCAATTTCAACATACCTTTCCTCTTTGTCTGAATCATCCTTCATAGAAACAAATACCACCTCAATATCTTCATCAGACTTGGTGTCAGTATTTCCAGCTTTGTTTTCAGCCAGGTAACAATCCTTCTTTCCTTTGTCCTTTTAGTCTCGATTGTCTCTTCTGTTAGATTGTTGGTTGCTTCGGTAATCTCTATCATCACCTTTGTCAAACATCTTTTCATATGATATGTCATTGTTTCTATCTGCTTTTCTTTTGTTAGGACATCTAGCAGCAAAGTGTTCAATCTCTTTACAATTAAAACATACCAATGGTAATTTACCTTTGTATCTACCTTTGCCTCTCTGCAATCTTCTAGCCATTAGTGCTTCAATCACATCAAGTTTTTGATCATCACTATCACTTTCACTATCATTTCTCATAGTGTGTTTATGACTTGATTTTTTTATTTTCAAAGAAGATTTGAATGCAGACTCAATAGTTGGTAAGACACTGTTGTCAAAGTTATCATCTCAAATAAAATAAGTCTACCAATAAAACTATCTAGAGTAACATTTTTATTTACTACTACTCTCATTTCTTGTATAGTAGATACTATAATAGCATAAAAAGGTAGTAAGGTTCTTAGAATTTTATCTACCACCATTTCTTCTTCAAGTACACCTCCTACTCCTCAGATAGCATTAGCTACCTCTTTGATTCTGCAGCTGTACTGAGTGGTGTTTTCTCCTTATTTCATTATTAGGTCATCAAACCTTCCTCTTAGGATTTTTGCCTTAGCTCTTAGCACATTCTTGTCTCCTCCATGTACTAGCTTCAATTTTTCCCACATTTTCTTTGCAGTGGTGCATGATTTGACATCTTCAAATTTAGCATCAGAGAGTGACGAAGCAAGTTCTATCATCATAGAATTGTGGTCATTCTTTTCTCTCAATTGATCAATTGTTGGAGGTCCATTAGGTAAAACAAATTCAGTATCTAATTATTGAGTGAAATCATTTCCACTACCTGATAGGTGGAGTCTTATCCTGCTTTGCCATGATGAAAATTTGTCCTTGTTCAACTTAGGCACATCCCTTTTTCTCATCTTGTGATATTTAGCTTGAGTCTTTAAACTCCCTTTCTAAGAAATATATCTATGATACCAATTGTTAGAATAACTGAGGGGGGG
>MU217836.1:150914-207018 GCA_018584345.1 Thuja plicata | reverse complement strand
GGGGGGGGGGGGAGGGTGAATCAGTGGCCTCAAAAGTTAATCCAATAAATCAACCCAAAACTTTATACCACAAATATAAAACGTCTAGTTATTTTTAGTCCTACAAGATGTATGCCTTGTGTGAACTTTATACCACAAATATAAAACCTCTAGTTATTTTTAGTCCTACAAGATGTATGCCTTATGTGAATCTAACATGTATATACTACTCGGTGTTTATAATTTTTACCCTTTCCTTGAGCCTTACCGAATAGCAGTATGTCTTTTCTTAACCTTTACCAAAATACAGTAAATAACTTAGTGTTTACTGATCAATCCTATTTTAGTAATGTGTAAAGAAAAACATCAAAGCAATGAACCATATACACATTTGACAAATGGATTTTTAATGTAGAAACCTTGTTAGGGGAAAAACCACTTGGGATCGGTAACCCAAAATTTTCACTCTTTTGAAGTGAGCTCAGTGAAGAGCCAACCCTGTTAAAGGTTACAAACACACTGTTAAGTGTGACCTTGTTAGAGGATTTATCACTAACAGTTTATCATTTGACCTAGCATTCACTATGTTGTCAACATGAAAACCTTTTGATACTCTTTGGGATGCATCTCAATATATAAAGGATCATTAAATCCTACTCTGTTAAGAGATTTTATGAATCAATGGTTAAACTAAAATAGTATATGATCTGTTCATAAATACAACTTAATCTTGCAGATGTTCAGATCTATTGTAAGCTCATAATACCTCTTCTGATCAATGTTCTCTTCAATTCCTTTGCTCCACTTCATCTTCTCGGTGAATTTTGTTGCTTCTTTGTTTCTCAGTGTCTGCAGCTCTATTCTCCAGCTTGTATGATCAGATCTATATGAAGACTTCTATCTTCACCAAAATTCTCTTCAGCATTCCTCTTTCATAATGAATTACTTGTCTCTTTATATAGACATGATTTCACCATTTCTTGTCCTTGTTTTTTTTTTTGATAACTTCTTGATCTGTAAAGCTCGCCATGCTTGCTTTAGTTTTAATCCATAAAACTCTCCTTTTTTCTGGAATAAAACAAGATTTAAATCTCCTTCTTATCTTTAGCTTTTAACTAGTCGATGAAAACAAAGTAATCAAATAGTTAACTCTATATTTAGCTCCTACCAACTAAGTTGTTTTATGGTATCCTAACTTCAGCTCTCATCGGTCAACACTTCAGTTGTGCTCGGTGACTACTGCACATAGCTCGGGCATCAACTTTAGTTCTGTTCAGTGACAACTGTAGTTATCTTGGTAATGCTTGCTTGAGTATCACTTTCTCGAGTAACACTGTCTATCGGGTAACACTGTGAACTTCTGTGCTCGGGGTTCACTATCCCTCGGGGTTTACTGTCACTCGATGTACATGATTACTGATGAAAAAAACTTTGTCTTTTCAGATCTTTAAGTGTTGTGAAAAATATGTGTATGAGAAATCATAGCATATTAAGTTGACATCAATGAAAATGTAATACATTAAATAATTTAATGTCTTGCATTTACTTCCTGCATCTTGATGATCATCAACTTTGTCTTCTTCAAAAATTCAATTAGTTATTGTTCATCAGAAGGATCTATTAATATCTCACCTATTAGATCCTATGCACATCTTAAAAATGTCCCAGATTCTATATTTTGACATATACAAGGAAAAGATAAGGTTACCTTATCTTTGAGGAGAGATATTTCTCTTTTGCATACCAAAAATGATAGAAAACATTTGTGGCCTAACATGGAAAATGCAACATAGGGAGAAGATCCATGGATTTTGAACAAAAAAGAGCTAGACCAACTAAAAAATGTCATTCGTTCAATAAGGACAACTATAGGCTATGGGCCATCAATTGCTAAATATTTTATAGTTGATGGACATATCACAGGATTTAAGATACATGACTTTCATAATTTTATGAAGGTATTATATAATCATTTAAAATTTAATAGTAACATTGATTAAGTACTAAATATGTTTTGATATTTTATTGCATGGGAAAAAATCACTAATGACCTTTTCATAAATGTGTTTGATAAAATATCCTTCCTTTGGCAATTAGGGTCGATTCATGTCTTACAATTGACTTAAGGAATGAAATAAATCAAATGTTAGTATTTACAAGGTAGGTGGTTATATGAAATGTTGATGCATGAGAGGCATAGAGATATTATATTGAAATTTAATTCTTCAGTAAGGGTTCATACTAATCTAATATTCTTATATTAGATGGGTGATCTCCAAGGAGATCCACAAATGGGAAGTGCACAAATGGAAGAAGGAAATTGCATAAATTGTATGTGTATTTGAGAAGGATCTCCCTACAAGTTTCATGGACCTACAAGTCCATTTACTTATACACTTAGTTGATGACATTGAATTGGTGTGTGTCGTATCAATGAGGTGGATGTTTCTCTTTGAGAGGTATATGAAAAATATAAAAGGACATGTCTGACAAAAGGAAAATCCAGAGGGTTGCATGGTTGAGGGTATGTATTGAATGAAACATTTTTCTTCCTGTATAAATTCCTTGGTAAGGATTTTGAAGCTGGACCATGCTTTTGAGATGAAGAAAAATTATAAGATATTATTGATGGATGAAAACCAAAATCTAATGGTGTTAAAGTAGAAATTAGTAAGTAGATCCATGATCATTGTGGTTATTTTTCTTGCAATCATTAATTTACTCTGAATTTTTTTGTCAAATTAACAACATGACATTTGGAGTTTGAAATAAAAATGTTGTCATGTAATAGGTGTAGACAAAATTTCTATACTCGACAACTTCATTCTGTACCACATGAAATTTATGAACAAATGGATTGATCTGTATGATAAAAAGAGAGAAGTGTTTGAAGGCCGGAGACAGTTTAGGTGATTGAACCCAAGGAATGTGCCACTCCCTGTTGATCCTCTTGGGGAATGGGAAAATATTGCACACTAGATTGGGATAATGAAAAAATTCAAAATCCAATAGATGATGTAGGTACAATTCAAACATAATAGAAGATGAAATCAACATGTCTAGAGGATGTGAAAGAAAGGTATTGTTGGAATTATAACAAAATGTTTCTTCCTTTCAAGTTTGACAGTATTAAATATTTTAATATTCTTCGTTACATTTTTTTTCAATGAAATAAATGATCTTCCACAGGTGAGGAAATATCCAACAATATGGGCATATGGTCGACATTATCATGTAGAAATTTTAGATGTAAAGAGATGATCCTTTGATTGTGGCATCATGTTTGACTTCAAGCAATCCAGTCAATTAAACTCAAAAGATAAGAATATAATTGAAGGGAATCTACAATATGTTGGGAAAATACAAGAAATGTTTGAGTTGGATTACCGCTCTTTTAAAACTTCTATTTTTACGTGTAGATATTATGAAGCATTTGAGAGGTCATGAAGACACAATACCCGTAGTGGATTGTTTTCTATAGATTCCTAACAGTTCCCACTAGAGGATAAGGAGCCCTATTTTCTAACAATTGATTATGAGTAGGTATTTCTTTAACTCGAACAAGAAGCAATAGCGGTCATTAATCTATTAATTCATAGTTTATTTCAAATAAATAAACGTGTTTACTAATCAATAAAATTGTTATCACACATGTCTAATATATGTTTGTCGTTCATGTGTAGGTATTTTTATATGAAGAGATTTTGGACCCAAAATGGATATTTTTCATACATTATGATCCAAAATTAAGGCATGTATTTGACGATGCATTAGTGGATATTGAGAAAAACAATGATTGCCAAAAAAATGAGAGAGAGGGATTAGATAACATCAAAGAAACTATCATCAATCGTGTTGTTGAGGATGGTTATGTTTAGGCACAAGAAGAAAACAATCTAGAGTTAGATGATGTTATGGAAGATAATAATATGGATGATATAGATGATGGTGATCTAAATACATCTGGTAATAATATAGATGGTCTACAGTAAAATTTCAATGATGATGAAGATGATGGAAGTCAAGATGAGGATGGTGATAATAGTAAATACTTGATAGAACATATGAACATTGACAATGATACACCGGCTGAAATTTTAGCAGACAATAATGTTAATGACCAAGACTTCTAAATTTTTAGAACTATTGCAATCCATGTTTAAAAAATGATGATACTTATTGCCTAAAATTTCAAAAGATTCAATAATATTATTTGTGTCGATACAAATTACCTATTGCAATATCCTTAAATTGTTCACCCTTTGGTATCAATTGTTGCTAAAAAAATCAGGATTATTTGGATGCTTCTTTCATTCATTTTATATCAGCACATGTAGGCGAAGACACAAAAGTTAATAAAATATTAATGTACGTGACTCACAATTATTTAAATAAGAAACTTTGTTAACTTTGTTAAATAAGTGTTTGCATTACATACTATCGTAGCTGAAACTGTTCTTCAATAAACTAAAAACTGGAAATTACTCTGAAGTTATAACCCCTTGAGAAAGGGTATCTAAACTTTATTTAAAGCAAGAAACCTCCTAAAAAATCCTAACTAAATGCAAGTACACTCCCAAGACAATAGGAGGATGCAATTTATTACAACTTGAGAAAAGGAAGGGGAGTTATGCTCCAAATAAGAAACAATCAATCTGTTTCTGCTGCAGAGGAAATATAGCATAACTGACTCCCCTAGATCTACTCTACTCCAAGAATGAACATTAAATTCTCATTATTTCACTTCATGAGCTGTAGTTAGTCAGTTTTTGGATCTTTCAAGGTTCATCTTGCCAGACTTTGTCTCCAACCTATTAGTTGTTATGAACTTCCTCATTGCAAGGCTTTTCACGACTACTATATATTCCTGCATTATGACTTTAGTGTGTACAAAAAATAGGCTGATGAACTATAACTGTTTATATGTTTGAAGTCATTTGTTGATATTCAACCGAGTTGCACAAGTGATGATAAACATTATCAGTTAATGTATTATAATTAATGTCAACTTATTTGAGTATTATTATGGTGGAAAACATTTGTTATGTATTGAATATTTGGAACAAACAATGTTTATGTGGTCAGAAAATGAAGAGTTTTGTATACATCGAGTAGTAGTGTAAACTGAGTAAAACACAATGTATATCGAGTGCCAGTGTTAACTAAGCAAGGGATTGCCGACACAACCATTGATTAAGCAATTAATTCAAACCAAGGCTGACTAAAATGTTGAGCTGGCAATTGGTGATTTTGAGGTAAAAGATAAAGTTTGTTATTTGATAAAATGGTTATTAAAATTCAAGGAAGATCAGACGACATAGATTGAAATGTGTTTTTAACACAACAATAGAGGAAGGATCAAGTGGGAAAATGAATAATGGAGATTAAGAGGTAAGATTTGAAGGATGAAAATTAAATGATACGTGATGTCTATATAAGAGACAAGAGATTCATTTGTGAATTATAGATGCACATAGATGTTGAAGCATACATGCAAAATTGATTCATGACTGATCAAACTGGTTAAAGACATAACCGAGTGTAATTATGCATCACCAAGAAAAAAAAAGGAAAGAGGATTACCGAGAAGAATAAGGATGATATGAACTGAAGTGAACAAATTGATCAGAGGTATTATGTACTTAGAATAGATCTAAATATCTGCAAATCAGAGTTGTATTTGAATCAAATCATTACTCTATCAGTTTAAGCATTGTTACAGATAAATCTCTTAACCAAGTGGGATAGTGAATCCTTATTAGAATATTAAAAGAATGTTAATTTTTTTCTTGTTGACCCCATAGTGATTGCATGGTTAAGAGAGAATTGGTAGTTTTAAATCCTCTAACAAGGTCACATTTAACAGTGTGCATTGTAACCTTTAACAGGGTTGGATTTTCACCGAGCTCACTTCGGAAGAGTGAAAATATTTTGGGTTACCGGTCCCAGGTGGTTTTTCCCTTAATAGGGTTTCCTTGTTAAAAATATATGTGTCAATGTGTATGAATGCTATGGATTTTTATTTTACTTTACACTTTATTTTATTGACCTAGATCGGTAATCACTATATTAAATTACTTATACTCGGTAGACAACTTAACAGTAAGTTTTGAAATCATAGTTTATATTTCACCGAGTTGAATTATATGATTGAATTTGTTTTGATATACATCTGGAAGAATTTGGGACTGTAGGATAACTTTGTGAGGGAACTGAGTCTAACTGATTCACCCCCCTCTCGGTTATTCTAACAATTGGTATCAGAGCTATCAGTGCTTATCAGGGAGCTATCGGTGCTTATTAGTTCAGGAGTGCCTATCAGAAAGTTTTCAAGTACTTAAGATAAATATCACAAGATGTTTAAGAGAGATTCACCTAAGATGAAAAAGGATAACTTTCGGGCATGGAAAAGAAGAATGATATTATACCTATCAGGAATTGCAAGCAACATTGAAGATTTTATAGACAATGAATTCATTCTACCTACTGGAGCTTTGACAGTAAATTAGTTGAAAGAAAAACATGAGCATAACCTTATCATGGTGGAGATTTCCTCTTCACTTATGGATTCTGAATTTGAGGACATCAATAATTGTACAAGTGCCAAGTAGATGTGGGATAATCTTACAACAGTTTATGAAGGAGATGTAAATGTACTGAGAGAAAAAGCTGAGAGCCTTCATGGAAAGTTTGATGACAAGAAAATGAAGGAAGGAGAATAAATCACATAATAGAGTACCCGACTTAAAGAAGTTGTGAATTCTATTCAAGGATCTGGTGGAACCATTGATGAAGAAAAATTGTGATTAAGATTCTTAGAACTCTATTGCTTATTTATTCTATAAGAATCTCTACAATACATGAAATGAGAGTAGCACCTGGAAATAACATTACTGTTGATAGTCTTGTTGGAAGATTGATTTCTTTTGAGCTGAATAAATTTGACAACAATATTGTACCATCTATGGAATCTATGGAATCTGCATTTATGTCTACTTTTAAAATTGGCAAATCTAGTAGCAAACACATAATCAGAAATAATAGTGACAGTGATAGTGATGAAAAGGAACCTGACAAGCTTGAAGTGTTAATGGTTTGAATATTATATAGAGGTAAAGGAAGATATAAAGGTAAAATACCCTTGGTATGCTTTAACTGTAAAGAGATTGGTCATTTTGCTACAAGATGCCCTAACAAGAAGAGTGATGATAGAAATGATAGATCTAATGATAGAAAGGATGACCAAGATTTCAGAAGCAACATATAGTATGATAGAAGAGATAAATGAGATTACAAAGATAAAGGTAAGAAAGCTTATTACATTGCTGAAGATAATAATAATAATAATGGATCTGACAGTGATGAAGATATTGAGACAGTGTTTGTAGCCTTAAAAGATGATTCAGATGAAGATGAAAGGTATGTAGAAACAAAAATTATCTCTAAAGTTAGAAAACATGATATTTGGGTTATTGATAGTGGTTGTACACATCACATGACTCGTGATAAAGGAAAATTTGAATTTCTTGAACATTATGATGGAGGATCAGTAAGAATGGGAAATGATACACCCTTTCAAGTGAAAGGAAAATGTACTATCATGATGAAAAATCAAATCAAATGTGAAAATGCTTATTGGTTAAAAGGACTTAACTACAATATGTTGAGTGTTTCAGAGTTGAATAACACAGGACACTGAGTTGCATTTGAGAACAGAAAAGCAAGAATCTATGATGGAAAAGGAAAATTGATCGGTACAGGTGAGCAATCAAGAGGTAACTTATTCTATCTTGACACAACTGAAACTACTTTTTTATTGGAAAAGAATGAAGATATATGGATATGGCATAAAATAATTTGTCATGTAAATTTTGACAACATGGTTAAGATTAGTAGAAAAAGAAAAGTTAGAGGCTTATCGAGCTTAACTAAACTAGACCATGTAATGTGCAAAAATTGTCAAATGGGTAAGATGTCAAAATCTAGTTTCAAGAGAAATAATATCTCATCTAATGACATTTTGGAGTTAGTTCATAAAGACTTATGTGGACCAATGAGAATACAAAGCTATTTTTGGGACATATTTTATTCTTTATGTTGATGAATACTCTAGGATGATGATTGTAATGTTTCTAATAAATCTGAAGCATTTAAGATGTTTAAGTGGTATAAGGAAAAAGTGGAAAAAGAAACTGGTAGAGATCTAAAGTGTTTGAGACCTGACAGAGGAGGTGAATTTATTTCTGATGAGTTCACTAACTTTTGTAATGAGAATGGAATCAAAAGACAAGTTTCTACACCAAGGACACCACAACAGAACAAGATTTCTGAAAGAACATATCAATTGTTGATTGTGCCAGGACATTGATGATTAAAAAGCAAGTTTCATAAACATACTGGAGAGAAGCAGTTAGCACAAAATTCTACACACTGAACCAAGTACAATTAAAGAAATATTCAAACAAAACACCTTATGAGCTATGGTATGGTAATATTCCTAATGTGAGATATTTTAGAATATTTGGAAGTAGGTGTTATATTCTGAAAGATGATCGAAATGGAAAATTTGATTCAAAAAGTGATGAAGGAATATTTTTTGGATATTCAACTAAGAGTAAAGCTTACAAATGTTTGAAAAAGTCAACAACAAAATCATTGAGAGTGCAAATGTGAAATTTGATGAATTTTCTGAGTTAAATGATGAAAACAACATGAAAGAACCAGAGGACTATAGTAGATTTGTTTACTGGGAATAGCCTGACACTATATCGATGCAGATGCCTAACATCACTGGGAAACAGACTAATTCTACTAGGCAACAGACTAATGTCACCGGACAACAGATAACACAAATCAAGAATCAGGAAGATGCTAAAATAGAAGATCATGAACCTTAAGACAATGTAGATACTGAAGAAGATGATGAAGGATCAAGAGCTAAACCCATACTTGCTAAATATGTAAGAAGACATCATCCACGGGATCAGATCATTGGAGATAAAAGAGCAAGCATATTGACAAGAAGTAAGTTCAGAGATTAAAGTTGTTTAATTTGTGAATTAGAGCCTAGGAATGTTAAAGATGCATTAGAAAATGAAGAATGGTTTAATGCCATGAATGAAGAAATTGAGAACATACAAAAAAATAAGACATGGAATTTAGTACCGAGACTGAGTGATAAAAATATCATTGGCACCAAATGAATTTTCAGAAACAAATTGAATGAAGATGGGAATGTAATAAAAAATAAAGAAAGATTAGTTTGCAAAGGGTATGCACAAGAAGAAGGAATTGACTATGGAGAAACTTTTGCACCTCTTGCTAGACTTTATGGAGTAAGGATACTACTTGCATACACTGCATATAAAGGATTCAAGGTATATCAGATGGATGTGAAATCTGCATTTTTGAATGGAATACTTGAAGAGGAGGTATACATTGAACAACCTGAGGGATTTGTTGATCCTGATTAGACACACATGGTATGTAAGTTACATAAATCTTTATATGGACTAAAGCAAGCACCAAGAGCATGGTATGAAAGACTGCATTCTTATCTAATAAGTATTGGATTTATTAGAACTGGTGACAACATCAATTTGTATTTAAAAGAAGGAAATGATGATAAGACACTTATTTCTGAAATATTTTTTGATAACAGATATCATATTTGGATGTAATGATAACTTATGCACTTCATTTGTTGATGAAATGAGGAAATAATTTGAGATGTCGATGTTTGGTCAGATCAATTTTTTCTAGGATTGTAAATTTTACAATAAACTGCAGGAATATACATTACTCAATAAAAATACATCAAGGAATTACTAAAGACATTCAGAATGGAGGAATCAAAACAGTCAGAACACCTATGGTGACAGGATGCAAATTGACAAAAGAGGACAAGACACTTGAGGTAAATCAGACCTTGTACAGATCTATGATTGGTAAATTGATGTATGTTGTACACAAAAGACCAGATATAGCACACACATTTGGAATAGTTGAAATAGTTTATGCTAACCCCAGGAAATCACATATGACAGCTATATATACACCCTAAAATGGTCGCCTAGACTATGGGCTCCCATTCTTCAATTTATCAAATGACGGAATCAATTTATCAATTTCATGAATCAATGTCTTGCAATATTTTCAATTTAAATCAATTTCATTGATCAAATCATAATTAATTCAATTATTTAAATATTTCCTAAGGTTTGATCATTTTATCCATAATCTTATTTAATTAAAAGAAAACAACCCTTTTAATTAAATAAAATTATTTTATTTAATTAAAAGAAAACATCCCCTTTAATTAAATAAAATAATCTTATTTAATTAAAAGAAAACATCCCTTTTAATTAAATAAAATAATCTTATTTAATTTAAAAAAAATCCCTATTTTAATTAAATAAATAAAATCCTCACCTAAATCTCTCTTTGTGATGTAAAAAGGAAATAAATCAAATAAAAATAAATAAAAATTCCTTTTTTCTCTACACTTTGAATGCACATATTTCTAACTGGTGGGATTTTTCCTCCTGCTTTCCTTTTTAGGGATTTATCCCACATTGCTCTTGAGGATGCATTCCTCTCCACACTTTCCTTTATAAGGATCCCTCTCCTTCTCATTTAGGATCCTGATTTTATGTTATTGTTATGTTGCAGGTTTGGAGAGTGATTTTGGAGGAGAGTTTGAGCACTTGAGCTTGAACATTGCAACTTCTCTTTTCTTGTCTTCTTCTCTCATGCATCCATGGCAATCCATTTAGATTACTCTTGCACTTTCATGTTATATTAGATTCATATTTCATTTCATAGAATAATCTTGCATGTGTATTTACTTTCATAGATTAGTTTGCTTTCATGCATTGTTATCATATAGAATAGCTTCCATTTTCATTTGCATGCATATTTGACGATCATGGAGACTATCACTCTTGCTTTTCCTCTTTGAATCTCTCATTTTATGGTGTACTTACATGGGCACAAACTAGGTCTAAACTAAGGGCCTCCATTATAAACCCTTGCACTCCATGAATAGAGAGCTATGAGTCACCATTTGAGACCTCATTCTTGAGAAATATTGGATATAATGACTCATAGAAGTGTGTCAACATTTTAGCACACATTTTTGGTGCCCAACGTGGGGGCAGAATATTCAATTTCTGGCCCATTTCAACTTTTTCTTTCAATTCTATTTTCCGTCCACTTTGAGTCGAATCTGACTCGACCACTGAGTCCAGGTCATCGTTTTGGTGCAAAACGACTATAAACACACCTATCTTTGCCCAAAATAAAATTTGTGGCAAAAGGCATTATGCCCGAAGAAGTTGTACGACCCATTACACAGAAATCGAGGTAGATTTTGGTTTTTCTGTGCGCAGCCTGAGATGGATTTTTGAAAAAAAAATTAGATTTTTTTCACTGTGTTAAATTTGACAGTCATCAAACCATTGCTCTGCATGGAATCCTGTGACAGCCATGAAACTGTCAATTTTAGTCCCGCAGTCTGCTAAAGTCAGTAGGGTTTGAAAAGTCTTTGCCTTCACCATTGAGCTTTTTAGTTTTATAGTCTAACTTCAAATGATCATATCTTGCTCATATTTAATCCAGATTGAGTGCAATTTTTTTTTTGTTTTGGGTAGAATTTCCTAAAGATTACTGGGTTTGAGTTATTTTTTAGTTTTGGATTCCAGATGTATCATAAATGGTAGGTTTTGATCACTGTACCTATCTAATCCTTCATTTTGCAGCTTTCAGAGCCTCGTACGGGCTCATATAGTAACCTTTTTGGGTGCTTCTTTTTTTTAAAGTGCATTATTTTTTGTCTAGTTTCTGAATATGAAATCAGATTTATGATTTTTTGATTTCTCTAACGCTGACAAGTTTTGGGCTTTGTTGTTCTTTGGCTTATCTTGTTGATTACATCCTAACAGTGGTTTGCGGGACGTTGGAAAATAATACTAAAAACATAGACTACTAATGAATTGTTTTGTAGGTTGCCTTGATCGATATAACACTAAGCATTATGCTTGCATCTTGTTTTTGTTTTATTAAAATAGGAACACACATACAAGAATTTTTAAAATGAACTTTTATCTGGTGTTTTAGGGATGGCAATAATGTCAAGAAACTATGCTCTCACCTTTTTGGGATGATCAGAAATCCAGAAACATTATTAACATTTTCTTATTTTGCTTGATGTGTCTTCTAGTTTTGTAATCCCAAGGAATTGCATGGACGTATCCTCTCCCCTCACCTTCACAGATCTTGGGTGTAAGAGAAATCCATACAAATCCTTTAGCATGGCTACCTCCCAAGAGCTTTAATAGAATCGGTGAGAGTGGATTTCCCAACTGGAAACAGGCTAAAGCCAAGCCCTTCCAAACTAGTATATAAAAAATGTCATTGTGATTAATCTCACAGTGAACAGGTGTTGATTGCATTATACCAAAAAGAAGATCTCCCTCAGTACCCTTGTGGTGCATTAAAACCTACAAAACGTAACTTTTGTAGGTTGGGAGGCCTCCATAATGGAGCTAATCTGCCGCAAGTATAACCACCTGAACGGATGCCTTGACTAAAGAATTTTGTTGTAGTATCCAAAAACCCTCTATCTGTTGGTGCGAAAGGTCAGAGACCAACTAAGATGTCCCACATTTTCATGGCTCTTAGTAGAGACAACGGTCCCTTGGGAAGTGATTACCCTTGGGATTCAAATCTTGGTGTGCCTGAGAAGTGAGTGCATTGTAAGGAGGAGCTCGTGTCTCCAAGATTCTAAGTTGTCTGCTATGAGTAGGCGTTGCTGAACTTCAGTTCAAGTGGGAATTCAACAGATATTTCCCTAGCTTACCTAGGTTGTGGTGTGACTATTCTTTTTACAACAAACCAATCTGCTTGATGTGTCTTGCATGAGTGAAACATCAAAACATACACCAAACATCAAAGTAAACATCAAAATGATCAACAACTCAAAATCTACACTCTTAAGTGTTAAACTGTCAGCTTGCTCGATTTTCTATCCTATCATTTCTAGTCTTCCTTGGTCGATCTAGGTCAGATTGAGTCACATACCATGTTGTTAGAAGTCTGTTTTCACTTTGGATCCTTGCGTTTTAACCTCTTGAACTAGTAATCTTTGATTTTACGAGTGACCTTGCTTGGAGTTGGTGAGCTAGAAACTGTCCTTGTTGAGAAGATAAACCTTTGGATCCTTTGATAACACGTTGGAGAGTTTTAGTAATCTCTTGTCCATTCACTTCCATACAAATTAAAATTCAATCAATATAACTTGGGTAAATCATCCTCCTGATCCATATGTGTTAGGGTATTCACCCATTCAGTGGGCACCTTTGTGGCAGTGTCGGTTTATGCCTCTTGCAAAATTCTATCTTATCACCTCTCTTTTGGACAAGTGAGTTCTTTTATTATCCTGGTTTGGTGCCAATGTTTCTTAGGGTCATCCTATCACCTAGTACCATTTCTTTCATGCCAGTTACAACAAGATATCAAGTAGATCAAGGAAAGTGACCTCAACTAGTCTTTAACTAATTACTCTTAGTTTAAAATTGCCAAAAACGTAAGGGAAAAGAACCTGTATTTGATCAATCACCCAGGAACAACTCAAAAGTTTGGTTTGATTCCAAGAGTAACCTTAGTGAGTTGAGTACACCCTTAGCATCTTATCACTTCAATATGGATATGAGTTATATAATAACTCGACAAGAGAGGGAAGAAATAGATAAATGCCTTGATGACATATTTTAAAAACATAGAGATACCATTTCGTTTGGCAGTTCCTCTCATGAAAATTGACCTTTCTCACCCCTTATCTCAACTATATATCTGGATGCACACCAAAAGGTTGAAAGAGGTAAGAGGAAAGCCTATCAAGATGAACAATCACCACATGAAAACCAAGATGATGAACCTTATGACACTCATGTGAATGAAACATACACCAATGAATTGTTTAGACATTTAAGACCAATTTCACTGCTCAAAAATCTTCAAGATACATGAGTGAAAGAATTAAGAAAATTGAGCATGAAAATAAAGCCTTCCTAAATGAACAAGCTAAAAAGAAAGAGCAATTTAGACTCCTAGAGTTGGAGAGACAAACCTTGTTGGAGATAGAAAGGAAATCCTTCCAAGAAGAGCAAGATAGAATCTTGGCTCAACAACCTAATGATCAATTTAACAACATGCGTGTTAGTGGTGGAAACAACTCTCCTCCATCTACCCCTCCTAAGACTCCACGAAGTGGAAGACGTTCAAGAAAACCTTCATGATCTCCTAGCCCTAGAGGAAGAAGGGCTTCAAGACATGATCATTATAGGATATGAACACCTCTTAGGAACTCAAGACAACCTTCACAACGTGCTCACCATGGTTCACAATATGGGGTAGTACCTCGAGTTTTAACCTCAACTCCCAAAACTTTATGAAGATACAACAAGAACCACTCTTCCAGCAGTATGTGGAGAGATACTTAGAGAAAAACAAAGACAAGTTCCTAGAGAAGAAGATTAAGAAGAAAGGTTCGTCTCAAGAAGAAGAGATCAAAAAAATTAAGAGTATGATGGAAAATATGTTGGCACCCAAGAGTTCATTCTCACTTGATTCAATTTGTCCTAATCCTTTTGACAAAAGTGTTAGCATGAAAGACTTCCCTAGAAAGGTTGAGATCCCTCAATATGACAAGTATGATGGGAATAGAGATCCACATGATCACATGCGTCAATTCTATACCATGATTTTTGAGTTCCATAAAGATGACTCGTACCTCATGACATTGTTCCTAAGGAGTCTTAAGGGTCAAGCAATGGAATGGTTCACCAACATAACTCCCCCCGTTAAGACTTTCAAAGAGCTTGTCCATAAATTTGTCCAAAAATTTTCATACAACCTTTCAAGATCTATCACCATGTTGGACTTATGCAACTTAAAGAAAAATCAAGGGGAATCCTTTGTCCCTTTCTTGCAAAGGTGGAGACGACAATGCTTTCGCTACTATAGGACCATCCCTGAAAATGAGAAGATTGGAATTCTTGTTAGAAAATTGATTCCCAAAATGAAGTATGAAGTTATGAAGATGGTTTTTGATTCCTTTGACACCCTGGTTGAAACCGCATGTAGGATTGAGGATGTTTTGAAAGAACAAGGAACTTTGACCAAACATGGAAACAACAACAACAACAATGGTCAAAATAACAACCCTAACAAGGATAATGGAAAGAACTACATTGGAATAGGAACAAACAAGTGGTCAATGATGGAGTTGTGGACTCCTCCCAACCCAAAGATCAAGCTTTTCTCCACTTGTCTAGTGTTGTTCAAGCCATGAAACTCAATGCATCTAATCAACAAGAGAACAAGCCAAGATACCAAGATAGGCCTAAGAAAGAGAGATGTCAGTTTTCAAAACTTGGTGATTCATATGAGGATGTCTTGAAAACACTCATTTCCAACAACCTTGCACATCCTAAAGATCCTGCAAAGCATTATATACCTGATGTTAAGCCACATTGGTGGGATGAGAAATCCTTTTGCAAGTTTCACAATGGCATTGGACATAAAATTGAAAGCTTTTGGAAACTCAAACATATCATCCAAGATCTCATTGAGAATTGAAAACTTAAGGCAGATGGAATAAACACCAATGCCAATCATAAGGCATTCAAAGAACCTTTTCCCAACTATGAGAAGGGGGAAACCTCTAAACCTAATAATGGCAAGGCTGAGGTCAATTACACTTACACAGATGTAGAGAATGTTGTCAACATGCTTGAAGTTGTAGAAGAGAATGTCAACATGATGAGGGATAAAGATCCCTATGGTTATGATCTAGACATGGAATCTTCTCCTATCTTTGATGAAGAACCTGTTGTGGTGCTAAGGGGTCCTAACTCTAGAGTGCCATCTCAAACTCTCAATGCTATCACATGAAGTCAAGGTCCCCTTGTCATTAGAGGACCCAATTCAAGTCAACCAAGTAAACCAAAGTAAGTGGTATCCAAGAATGTCACCTCAAAACCAATAGTCAATCCTAAGTTGAGATATAATCTTGTCGATCAGTTGCAAAGAAACCCAGCTCAGATTTTGATCTTTGAGCTCTTAGAGTTGTCATCGAGACACAAGCAAGTCCTTGAGGATACTTTGCGCACAGGGAATGTCCCCAACAACTTAGACATTGATCAATTCCAGAACATAGTTAATCATATTTCTAGCCCTCATTATCTTACTTTTTTGGAGGATGATGATAAAGCTTTGAGCCACCCACACAATCTCACTCTTCATATTGAGGTCATGATCCACAAAACCCCTGTTAGGCACATGTTGATAGATGGGGGTGTTGGGCTTAATATTTTTTCCTTGAGTCTTTTGAAAAAGTTGCGTTAATCTGAACAAGTCATAGATACCAGTAAAAAGATCACCATCAAAGCCTATGATGAGGTGGAAAGAAGTTCCAAGGGGTTGGTCATCCTTCTTGTTAGGGTTGGCCCTTTTGAAAAAAGATATTTTATTCCAAATAGTTGAAGCTAGCCCCCTTGCATACAATATCTTACTCGGAAGACCATGGATTCATGATATGCAAGCAGTGTTATCTACCTATCATCACTATGTTAAGTTCCCTTATAATGGAATAGAGATTTGTATACCTAGGGATAACACTTTATCTATTAAATCAGTTTGAGTGGGTGCTCATGTTCCCCTGAATAGAGATGCAAAAGACTTCAATGCAACCTTAGCTAAATGCAAAGACAAGTTCAAGTCAGTAGAACTAGGCATGGAGGAGTATCAACTCAACTCCCTCACAACACTACCAGTTTCACCTCGGTCTTATGGAAATCCTTCACAAGAAATGAGACCTTCCTCTTCAACTATGACTTTATTTGGCACGTTTGTAGAGTCCTCAGTGCCTATTGAAGATGATAAAGAAGAGATGGTTGTTAGAGACTGGATTTATAGAGAAGAGAAATACATGTATAATGAGAACTTCTTTCCCTCTCCTAAGGCTTATGGATGAGGGTATACTTTTTTCAAATAGATGGGCTATCCTGGACATGGCCCTCTTAGTCACATATTGGATTCCAGAGACAAACCCCTGGATCATAATATTTTTGGATGCAAGTCTAAGAAGACGGTTGGCCTAGGATTTGCGAATCGCAACAAGAATACTACTCCTATCCTTGATGAGTCAGATAGTGAAGATGAATCAAAATACATACCTAATTTGACAAATCAACAAGACATGTGCAAATATTGGGTCCCTTCCACTAATATCCTTTGGGGAGATTCATATATTCCAGTCACTCATGAGATAGTTGCAACCTTAGAACAAGATGAATCAGATGCAGAAGATCTTTTCAGAGAATGTCAAAAAAAGAATCTTGTTCATTTAATGGAAAGAGAAGGTGTTACCCTTGATGACATTAGAACTTCCACATCAAGATGTCCCAAACCTTCATGGTGTAAACATCCTAGTCGAAGTTCAGAAACAAGTTCATATGAGTATGAATGGGACTCCTTCTCAGAGCCTTCCATAGTTGACATGGATGTTGATGTCATCCACACTTATAGTTCTCAACCTGAGGTAGCTGACGATTCACGTGTAGGATTAGAAGATTTGAACCCACATGTTGCCTTAGTGGATGATTCTTCACTTGTTAGGATGAATCCAAATTTGGGTAGCTTAGAAGGATACTTGAAGGACTCCAGCTCTTCGGTCACCAGAGATGATATCATTCACATTTACAACCTTGAACTGGTCATTGACTTACCTCTTATTCATCCTAACCTCATTGATTGGTCCCAACGCTATCAAGAACCTAAGATCTTAATGTTTAAAAATGATTATGAGATAGCTTGTTACTTGAATAACATTGAACCTGTAGTCTCTTCAACCAGTGAACTGGCTACCAGCATGATAGAGCCAGACATCAAGTACCTTAGTCACAAAATAAAAAGAAAATAAAATCAAAAGAATAGGAGTATTGATGGAAAAAACCACTGTGTGGCGGTGTTAGAACCAAAAAAATTAAAAAGAAATGATGTATCCAAGGGTGAAAACATCTCTGAGGTGCCTAAGGATGAGGTACTTGATCATCTCCCTAGCTACTTTCAAGATAGATATTCAGTTCTTATTGAACCAACACAAGCAATCAATTTGGGTGTAGATGAGGCTCCACAAATAGTATACTTGGTTGAGTCCTTGTCACCACAAGAAAAATAAGCTTACACTAAGTTCTTACAGAAAAAGAAGATCAACTTTGCATGGACTTATTCAGATATGCCAGGGTTGGACACTAATCTTATCATGCATCACTTGTCCATAGCTCTGGGTGTCAAACTGGTTAAACATAAATTGAGAAAGATGCATCCTTACATAGCTCTCTAGTCAAAGTAGAATTAGAGAATCTCCTTGGTGCAGGATTCATAAGAGCTATTGCCTATGCTGAATGGATATCAATTATTGTACCAGTTTCCAAACATGAAAAATCCATTTGAGTTTGCACATATTTTAGAGATGTCAATAGAGCATGCCCAAAGGATGAATTTCCACTTCCCAATATAGACATGATAGTGGATATGACTTTGGGTTATGAGATTTATTCCTTGATGGATGGTTTTTCCAGATACAATCAGATTAAGATAGCTCTTGAAGATTAAGAAAAGACTACATTCACTTGTGCATGGGGTACCTATTGTTGGAACGTTATGCCTTTTGGATTAAAAAATGCAGGAGCCACCTATCAACAAGCTATGACAACCATTTTTCATGACATGATGCATAATAACATGGAAGATTATGTGGATGACACCTTGGCCAAGTCTAAGAAAAGAGACACACACTTAGATGATTTAGAAGTAATTCTAGATCATATGGAACAATTTCAACTAAGGTTAAATCCTAAAAAGTGTGCATTTGGAGTCACCTCTGGAAAACTACTAGGATTCATCATTTCAGCAAAAAGGAATAGAGGTAGACCCTAAAAAAGTCCAAGCAATAATAGATATGCCACCTCCTAGAAACATTAGTCAAATGAGGACTCTTCAAGGACATCTTCAATCTATAAGGAGATTCATTTCACAGTTGGCAGATAGAGCTCAACCTTTCAACAAGAACTTACACAAAGGAATCAAATGTGTTTGGAATGAGGATTTTCAAAAGAGCATAGATCAAATCAAGAAATACTAGGCAAGTCCTCCCATTTTAATGCCTCTTATCCCAGGGAAACCACTTATTCTATACATTTTAGTGAAAGAATCTTCCTTGGGGGCTTTACTAGCTCAACTTGATGAACATGGGAAAGAAAGAGAAATATACTAAATTATCCGCACTCTTATTTCATATGAGGTTAAGTACACCAGCATTGAGAAAGCTTGCCTTGCAGTTGTGTTTTCTTCCCAAAATTTGTGACATTACATTCTTGCGCACACTATACACATCATAGAAAAAATAGATGCATTCAAGTATTTACTAGGTAAGGCTACCCTCAAAGGTAGACGTGCTAAATGGATGATGATCCTTTTAGATTTTGACATAGAATACATTGAGTGTAAAGCAATAAAAAAAAATCCATAGAAAATCAATTGGCTGATTTCCCAATACAAGATAATGCACCTATTCAAGTTGAATTCCCAGATGAACACCTCATGTATATGACTGAAAGAACATGGAAGATGTTCTTTGATGGATCCTTTATGCAAAACGGTTTAGGATCTGGTGTGTTGTTTCTTTCTCCTCATGGGCACATGATTCCTAAGTCTTACAAGTTATTGTTCCCATATAAAAACAACATTGTTGAGTATGAAGCTTTAACAAATGGACTTAAGATGCCCATAGAATGGAGAATCATAGAGTTACACATCTATGGGGATTCATAGCTGATAATCAACCAAGTCAATGATGAATATCAAACAAAAAATGAGAAACTGGTACCTTATAAGCAAATGGTTGATTCCTTGAAATGATACTTCGCATTTGTCATATTTCAACAAATCCCTAGAGCAGAAAACAAAGCAGTTGATGCTATGGCTACACTTGCTTTACTCCTTTAGTTAGGGCAGCATGAATCCAGATTTGAATTCCTGGTGGAAGAGATACATCACCCTATCTATGACTCCCAAGAAAGTCATGTCATTTGTACCCTTGTTGTTGTGAGTCATCCCGTTATGGTGCCATTTACTCATACCTTCGTGATGACATTATACCTGAAACCTTTAACTGATCTGAATGCAAAAACCTCACCCAAAATGCCTCTCACCATTCCCTTATCTCTAGTGATTTGTATATGAGGGGTCTACATGGAACACTTCTTAGGTGCTTAGAAAAGGAAGAATCTGACCAAGCGTTAGTTGACATCCATGAGGGCATCTGTGGGGGACATTAAAATGGTCTTCCCATGGCCTGAAGGTCGCTTAGGGTGGGGTACTATTGGCCTATGATGCAGATTGATGCATTAGCTTTTGCAAAGTCATGTGGAAAGTGTCAAAAACATGGTAACCTGATACATTCTCTAGGAAGGGATCTCATTCCTTCTATATCTCATTGGCCATTTCAGCACTGGGCCTTTGATCTTGTTGGGAAGATTCATCCCAACTCATCAGGTGGACACAAGTTTATTATCACTGCTATTGATTACTTCACTAAATGGGTAGAATTTGTCCCACTTTCTATTTCCTCATATAAGACTATCTCTTTATTCATTCTGAACTATATCTTATGTCGATATGGAGTGCATTCTGAGATTATCACTGACAATGGAGGCCAGTTAAAAAATAAAGACCTTAAATAGCTCTATGAGAAATTCAAGATTAAACAACATTGGTCCTCCATTTACTTCCCGCAAGGAAATGGTCAAGCAGAGGCATCAAACAAAACCATTCTTAAAATCCTTCATAGAACAGTTTGTAAGAGTGGTAGAGATTGGCACTTATAGATAAATATGGCTTTATGGACCTATAGAATGAGTATTCATACTCTTATTGGGGCTACTCCTTTTTCCCTTACATATGGTGCTGAAGTAGTGTTACCTTTAGAGGTTGAGATTCCTTAACTTAGAGTTTCCCTCAAAGGTCTAGCTATAGATGAAGACTACTGCGCCATGAGACTTTAATAGTTAGAACTTCTAGATGAGAAACGTCAAGTATCATTTGACCATATGAGGGTTTATCAAAGGCGCATGTCTAAAGCCTTCAACAAAAAGGTTCACCCTAGAGAATTCCAAGTGGGAGATCTCTTCCTACATGAAAATCCTAAGAATCAACAACATAGAGATCAAAAGGGCAAATTTGAACCTAATTGGCTTGAACCTTACATTATTATAGTAGCTTTTGGGTTAGGTGCTTATTTACCATCTACAGTAGAGGGAGAGAATCTCTATGATCCTATCAATGTCTTACACCTGAATAATTTCTATCCATGATGCCCATTATGTTTGGGACACCCTTTGTACATACTTCTTGATCCTGAAAAAATCCAAAAAATGATATATTGTCAAAAAATGCTAAAAATTAGAAAATATCCTATAAAAATGGTCATCTTAGTGAAAACCTAGCAATAGGCACTTTGATGTATCTCCAAATAAATTATATATTCCAAAAATACAAAAAGAAATCAAAAAAATTCAAAAATTCAAAATATATATATAAAAAGTGCCTTGGTGAAAACCTGGAAACAAGCGCCTTGGTAGCAAAAAATTGCAATAAAATCCAAGTGGTGAAAACCTAGAAATGGGATCTACTTGAGGCCTTTGCACCCCTTCTTCTTAGCACACGTCCTTGACACTTAGCTTTTCTCCATCATGTCTTGTCCTTGTTGCCTTGGTTTGGAATTGGTCTTTGTCTTTGTCTAGGGGGCATAATTGTGTTAGCTTCAGTCTCTTGGATGCGTTATTCTTTAGGATACCTCAAAAACGGTGTTTTTCAACACCACCCCGAGTGTTTTTTCAACACAACCCCTGACATCGAGTGTTTTTCAACACTTATCGGTTTGGTCTTACCTAGTTTTGTCATGTGATCTTACATACTTGCAAGCATTCGATCCTTATACTCGAAACTCAGTATCAGTTAGCACACTTAAATTTATAAACACAACACTTAATTCTTGAGCTATGTCATGATATTTTCTTTGTGTGCTGAGTGTTATTGATTTTTGTTGAGTGTCCTTGTCTAATAAGTCTCTTCGGTATGCATAGCTAGAGGACTTGGGGCATGGGGCATGTTTCTATTTTCTTTCTGCTTGTGGGTGTGGTCTTGAAACTCTATAGTGTATCTTGTTGTCCCCTTGAAACACTTAGGAGATTTGAGGCATCATCCTTGACTATTTTTGCAAAATCGTTCTTATGGTCATCCTGACATCTATGCCTTGATGCGAGTGTGGTTTTGCTATATTAAATTGGGTAAGCTAACATCAAAGTCATCTTGACCTTTATGTCTTTGATGCTTATGTTAGAATCTTTCGATATTCCAATCTGATATAAATCACATTCATATCTTCATATTTGTGTTGGTTACTAGTAATGATTGTGTGATTTTCTGATGTCCGTTAATAATGGCCCAATGATGAAAATAAGTTCCTTAACATTCTCTAATGAATGATGAACACAAAATCCTATGTTACAGTTGCTCTATTCCAAGTAAACCTTTGCATTTTCATGTAGCTTGCATTGTTAGACTTCATGTTAATTTGCATTTTTAGGCTGCATTATGAGTTTGAGAGGGTTTTCCTTCATCTTTCTTGTGGACTTTTAATCAATTGTGGTCATGTTTTGATCTTCATTTCCTTATCTTCTTTCATGATCTCAATCAAAATTTTCTATCTTAAATAGTTGATTTATTTTGGGGCATTTTCTCTCTTAAGGCCAATTCTCTTTATTCTCTCCATTTCTTTCTGCCTCTTCCAAACTTCTATCTTCCATTCGCTTTCACCCCACTTCTTTTCTTCTAATTCAACCTTGGGGCATAATATTTTGTGCTTGATGATCTACCTTGGTTCTGTGATCCTTATATCTTTCATATTACATCAATAACCTTATCTTTAGTTTGATTTGATCAAATTTATCAATTTGGTGTTTCTCCACTATCTCATTTTGATTTTGATCACGAGTGGGTAGTACCTATCAAACTTCAATCCTTGATTCAGCTTTATCAATCCTATCAATTGCTCCGCTTGGGGCAACCTTGCTTGAGATTCTTATCTTGGGCATGTTAATTACCTATTTACAGGGGTGTTGACCTTGTCTTTTTCAAATAGCTTATCTTTGTCCTGATGTGTTCCCATCCGTCGATCACACATCTGGGTTGTTTTGTGATCCCAAATCGATCTCACACTTCAACTGCAGTGTTTGACTACATGTGTTCGCATAAAGATCACACATTAGTGAAAGAGGGGCAAATGTATGCACCCTAAAATGATCGCCTAGACTATGGGCCCCCATTCTTCAATTTATCAAATGACGGAATCAATTTATCAATTTCTTGAATCATTGCCTTGCACTATTTATAATTCAAATCAATTTCCTTTATCAAATCGTAATTAATTCAATTATTTCAATATTTCCTAAGGTTTGATCATTTTATCCATAATCTTATTTAATTAAAAGAAAACATCCCTTTTAATTAAATAAAATAATCTTATTTAATTTAAAGAAAATCCCTTCTTTAATTAAATAAATAAAATCCTCACCTAAATCTCTCTTTGTGATGAAAAAAGGAAATAAATCCAATAAAAAATTATTTTTTCTCTACACTTTGATTGCACATATTTCTAAGTGGTGGGCTTTTTCCTCTTACTTTCCTTTTTAGGGATGTATCCCACGTTTCTCTTGAGGATGCATTCCTCTCCACACTTTCCTTTATAAGGAGATCTCTCCTTCTCATTGAGGATCCAGAATTTATGTTATTGTTATGCTGCAGGTTTGGAGAGCGATTTTGGAGCGGAGTTTGAGCACTTGAGCTTGAACATTGCAACTTCTCTTTTCTTGTCTTCTTATCTCATGCATCCATGTCAATCCATTTAGATTACTCTTGCACTTGCATGTTAGATTACATTCATATTTCATTTCATAGAATAATCTTGCATGTGTATTTCCTTTCATAGATTAGTTTGCTTTCACGCATTGTTATCATATATAATAGCTTCCATTTTCATTTGCATGCATATTTGACAATCATGGAGACTAGCACTCTTTCTTTTCCTCTTTGAATCTCTCATTTTATGGTGTACTTTCATGGGCACAAACTAGTTCTCAACTGAGGGCCTCCATTATAAACCCTTGCACTTCATGAATAGAGAGCTATGAGTCACCATTTGAGACCTCATCCTTGAGCAATCTTGTATATAGTGACTGATAGAAGTGTGTCGATATTTTAGCACACAATCTGTTAAAAGAATTTGTAGATATTTAAAGAATACTAAGGATTATGGATTTTGGTATAAAAGAGAAGGAGAATTTGAATTGAAATTCTATACAGATGTTGATTGGGCTGGAAATATAGATGAAAAAAAGAGCACTATTGGTGGAGCATTCTTTATTGGAGACAGACTAGTTACTTGGATTAGCAAGAAGCAAGGATGGATATTACAGTCAATTGCAGAAGCAGAGTATGTTGCTACTACTACAAATTATTCTAACAAAGCATGGATAAAACAATTGTTGAAAGGAATGAATGAGGAGATCACTGACCTAGTGATGATTTATTGTGATAACACAAGTGCTATAAATATTTCAAAGAATCCAATGATGCATGCAAAAACAAAGCACATATCTATAAAGTATCACTACTTGAGGGAAAAAGTACAAAACAAACAAGTAATATTGGAATATGTACAATCAAAAGAACAACTTGCAGACATATTCACAAAACCGTTATTGAAGGATACCTTTGAGTACTTGAGAGGTAGACTAGGGGTTCGTCCCTTGTCTATTGGTAACTAAGTAGATTAGGAGGTTGCATCAACCTACATGAAATTAGAATATCAATCATGTTGATGCAAAGATGAACTGGACCGAAATAGAGATATTCATACACTAAAAGGTAATTAGTGAACCGAATAATAGAGAAATATTATTTTAGCTACTGAAGAGCTACATATTTATTTTTGGCATTATTGTCAAAGGGAGAGATATATCAATAAAATGTCAGGGAGAGAATTGATTCATGAAAGGAGAGAAAATACATATCTAATCTACAGAAAGATTCAAGAGTTGAAAAGTCAAAACAATAGGGAGAGTCTGCACAGTGCATATTTTGTTTATATTGACACATAATATATTCAAGCTAGGGAGAGCTACTGAATTGTTGCAGTTGTAGAACAAAGATTTGGTATTTGTTGTATGGCATATTATATTACATATTTCATATTTTGTTTCCATCAATGCCAAAGGGAGATATTGATGAACTATAACTATTTATATGTTTGAAGTCATTTTTTGATATTCAACCGAGTTGCAGAAGTGATGATAAACATTGTCAGTTAATGTATTATCATTAATGTCAACTTATTTGAGTATTATTATGGTGGAAAACATCTGTTATGTATTGAATATTTGGAACAAACAATGTTCATGTGGTCGGAAAAATGAAGAGTTCTGTATACACTGAGTAGTAGTGTAAATTGAGTAAAACATAGTGTATACCAAGTGCATGTATTAATCAAGTAAGGGATTGTCAACACAACTATTTATTAAGAAATTAGTTCAAACCAAGGCCGACTAAAATGATGAGCTAGAAATTGATTATTTAGAGCTAGAAGATAAAGTTTGTTATTTGATCAAATGGTTATTAAAATTCAAGGAATATCAGACGACAGAGATTGAAACATGTTTTTAACACAACAGCCGAGGAAGGATCAAGTGGGAAAATGAACAATGGAGATTAAGCGACAAGATTTGAATGATGAAAATTAAATGATACATGATGTATATATAAGAGACAATAGATTCATTTGTGAATTACAGATGCACATAGATTCTGAAACATACATGCAAAATTGATGCATGACTAATCAAACTGGTTAAAGACAGAACCAAGTGTAATTCTATAGACATCGTCGAGAAAAATAGAGGAAAGAGGATTACTGAGAAGAACAAGGATAATATGAACTAAAGTGAACAAATTGATTAGAGGTATTATGTACTTAGAATAGATCTGAATATCTACAAATCAAAGTTGTTTTCAATGAAATCATTACTGTATCAGTTTAACCATTGTTATAGATAAATCTCTTGACTGGGTGGGATAGTAAATCCTTATTAGAACATTCAGAGGATGTTAATTATTTTCTTGTTGACCACATAGTGAATGCATGTTCAAGAGAGAACTGGTAGTTTTAAATCCTCTAACAAGGTCACATTTAACAGTGTGCATTATAACCTTTAACAAGGTTGGCTTTTCACAGAGCTCACTTCAGAAGAGTGAAAATATTTTGGGTTACCGGTCCCAGGTGGTTTTTCCCTTAATAGGGTTTCCATGTTAAAAATCTATGTGTCAATGTGTATGAATTTTGTGGATTGTTATTTTACTTACACTTTATTTTATTGACCTAGATTGGTAATCACAATATTAATTTACTGATACTCGGTAGACAACTTAATAGTAAGTTTTGAAATCATAGTTTATATTTCACTGAGTTGAATTATATGATTGAATTTTTTTTGATATACATATGGAGGAATTTGGGAGTGTAAGATAATTTTGTGAGGGTACTGAGTCTAATTGATTCATCCCCCCTCTCAGTTATTCTAACATAGGCATGTCCATTTCACTTTAGAATAACCATTTATCCAACTACATGCAAGATTATTATGAATAATTCACATACCAAAGGTCACATATCATCTTTCATCATTTAGCCAAAAAGGAAGTATACGTTCAAGTTCATAAACACTTAACAAGTTTAGGAAGACAACAAAAAGTCACACAAATCCATTTCACTTCATAATAACCATTTATCTAACTACATGCAAGATTAATATGAATAATTCAGATAGTAGAGGTCACATATCATCTTTCATCATTTAGCCAAAAAGGAAGTATAATTTCATAATCAGATAACAACTTCAGGATGAGAACAAAAAGTTAGCATAGAAACATCATAAACAAGGTCTTTAAACCTTATAACAATATTTAGAAACCCCTAACAGATCCTGTAAAAACATAAAAAGACCTACAAATAATAGAGCCATTAGACAATAGGAGACATTGATGATGTAAGTGTACGCCTTTGCACACAACACATAAAACAAGACAAACACTACCTCATGCCATTTGTTGCATTTATTTCAACAAGAAATCATTGCATATTTTGATATGTTTAGCATACTCTCTATTTGGCACATCTGCATTTGACTTGTTGAGTATTTTGACTAGATAGTCGAGCTCATAAAATATGTTCAACCGACCAAAAAAATTTGATTGTATATAATCCATGTCATGCATGAATTTATCGAGTGCAGGAAACAAAGTACAACTATCCAAGTCTTCCTTCCATTCTTCCTCTGACTTATCTTCACCATTGTCCTTAATAAAAGGATGAGAATTCAAACTCTTAATGCTAGTAAATCTCCTATAGGATATTTGGATTTGCAAATGATACATGTGATGTTGCAATAGAAACTCACCCATCTTGAGGATTTTTTCATTAGCCTCCTTGAAGATCTCAACCCATTGATCATTGTCTGTGAGATGTTCATTAATAGGCTACATAATTGGCAGCATCCTGCACAATCCCTTATTCACAAACTTCAGTTTGAACTCTACTTTTCTTTGCATAGTAATGACCTTTTTGATAGATTGATATCTATGCCACATTATACACAAATGGGGATGTATTTGTCTATACTTTTTCTCAATCAAGTCCTGGGCTAGCTTAAAATTTGTGAGATTCAAATCTATCTTTAAGGATATATTTTCTTGTTGTGCAATAAATAACCGTCTCTCTACTTCTTCTCTCATTTCCCTCTCCAATTTAAAATCAATCTTTGCAAGACATAAGTTTTCATTAGCTTCTAATAGGAGACACTCTTCTAGAGTGGTATGCACAAGATCCTCTATCTCCTTTTTCCTATCTTTCCATTTATTTATCAAATTATTTTTCTCTTCAATATTTTCTTTGGTGAAAAGAGCAACATAGACATTTAAGTTTCCCATTGTCTCTAAAGAAACATCCTCTAGCTTATATATCATAAACTTCCCAAGGATGTATTGTGGATTCTCAATGGTAATTGGATTTTTACTGGGTGGATACAAGGGCCAAATGGAAAAGGTATTATCATTTTGTTTAATTTCATACCCATAACATAGATTATCCATCCCTTGATCACTGATTGTGCAATCCACATTATCGTATCTCCTTAAATTATCAAACTCAATGCAAGTGGAAATGTCTACACCTGGAAGCAATAAACAAATGTCTTCTCCTAGCATTTTCCTCCCTTGTTCCAGGGTTTTTTTTTTGTATCTCTTCCTTGAAATTTTTCTAAAAGGCATCTATGGCCTCCTTTCTCTTCTCATCATCAGTAAGATCCAACTTTTGTGCCAATTGCTTTCCTTTTCTTCTGTAAACAAATACATTCCATAGAATTGACAAAGTCATCATCACTCATAAATTTCTCAACAACTTTTTTCCTCACATCTTTAGTTAAGTACTCCACAATCTGCAAAATGTCATCATTTTCACTAGACATGGGCTGGTAGGGCTCAAGTTGAGCATATTGTAACTCTTCGTCATCTTCATGCCCCCTAATGTACTTTCAATATCTTGTGAAATAGTCAAGGTGGTTGATGGTGCAAGAGACTTCCTATCAAGAGGCATGGAAGGGACTGGACCTACAATTCCACTAATTGAAGGTACTTGGCTAAGTGCAACAACAACTTCACCCTTGTTTAGTAACTTCTTTTTAGATTGGATAAACAAGTCCAATATTTTCACCCTATTAAACTCATTAGGGAACACCCCTGGGTAATTGAAAAATTCCCTTGATCTCCTCTTCTCAACTTCCTCCACCTTGTTGTTTAATGTAACCCTACTCATAGGATGAGCAATTCCTCCAGAGTTCCTCCCTTTGCAGGAAAGAGTGGTGATATGATTCTAATCTAGCTTCTATATTTGTAGATCCATAGTATCTCCCAGGATCAAATTATCTGGTGTCTATCCCTTTATGTATATTATATATTTTGATAATTTTGATAGCCTCTTCATATCCCTCTAAACCATTAATATGAAAATCTCCAATATCGAGACATGATGGGAGGATTGAAGCATTGTTGTTTTTCCTGAAAATGTTAGTGAGCTCAAACATTTGCCAAATGAACTTCAAAATTTCTAATCTATTTGGAACATTGTGTGATAGGACATGAACCTGACCCTCAAATCCATAAACCCTCATGTATGAATATCTCTTCATCAGGTAACAATCTTCCCAATTATGATTGACTTTCTGTGATTCGCCCTTTTCTTTTGGCCTTAAAAACTTCATTATTTTGGGGGACATCCTAGTGGGAGCTTTGGGGCCTATGATATCATATAGTCTCTGAAAAATTACTCTTCAAAATTTATGTATTGAGCATTATTGTACTCATGGTCCTAGACATTGGTCCACAATTGAACAGGCTTAGGGTTCCCAAAGTAATCTACAGGGTTGATACGGAGTTCACTGTTCCATACTTTAAACCAATTTTATTCATAGAGAATCATATGAAACATGTAATACCCACCTATAATTTTATTTTAGTTCCAGTGCCGTACTATTTTAGGCTATTGTTTCAGTTGTTATGCCAGATTCTTTTGGGGGTGTGGTTGTGAGAATTTACTTTTAGTAGTCAGATTATGTATGGATTTCCTAACATGTGTTAGAAATAGATGATATTTCATGATGACTATTGCTTATGCATTGTATTGGATATATATGAGTACTTACCCAATACTTGCATGTGTATGGTTAGGTTACATGTGTATGTATGTATGGCATGTTGGGAGTGGTAGAGGACGGAGACGTAGTTACATGCAATTGTGAGATCCACACGTTCAACCAACCCATGTCATTGTTTGTTATAATATATTTTTGATGTACATGCGCGTGCTTGTTGTGACATGTTTGCAAGTATCAGGCTTTGTCTTCCCTAAATTTTCAGGAGTGAGCGTGCCCATAATACATCTCAAATGGTAAAGAGGGGAGTTAGCAATCAGACCCAAAACCCTAACCTAAACCTACTTTATATTAGGATTGGAAAAGAATCAGTCTATCTACCCTACCCGAATTTGTCCAAGGGATGTGAATTCAAGGTTACCCCCTAGCTGTTATGTTTTGGTTGTCCTATGTTTGAGTGTCATTATTTTCTTATAAGAATTTAACTAATTATCAAATTAAATTATATTCATGTTCATGTGTGTGCTGCAATTATTCAAATATTAAATGTAGGGTATTTAATTAATATAATTAATTAAATATCTATGTTTGATTATTTAAATAGGTTAAAATGTAATTTAAGAATATTAAATTTTAAATCGAGTATTTAATTTCAACTTTGAATTATTGAATATAAAATGAATTTTTAATTCAATTTTAAATGGATAAATTTTTTTTTTTTTTTTTGTGACTATAATTAATATATTTAGTATTTAAATAAAGGAATAATCATGTTTTTTAGGGAAGTTGTTTTTCTTCCTTTTTCTGAAAATCAATTTAGATGAAATTTCAATTAAAAAGGGTTTTAATTCTATTTAGGAATATTTTTCTTTCAAAATGGAAAAAAAGAAAGAAAGTTGGGTGCTTTCTCTATTTTATTGAAAAATTAGGGTTTGAGGATTTATGAAGTCATTTTTGTCATTTGAGTAGTTACACTGGTTTTGGATGAAAGTTTTGAGAAATCTGGAAATTTTGTTGTCATTGTGTTGAAAAAGTTTTGCTTGGAGATTTTTTTTGTATTGGGAAAGGCATCTTTGCAGGGATTTTGCTCTCGAATTCAGTTACAGAGATCAAATTGGAGAAGGATCGAGACTCTCGACTTTAGATTCTTCAGTGCATAATTTTGGTTGTTGAGGTAGGGTTTGAATACCCACTTGCTTCATTTTTGTTCCCTAAAGTATCTTCGTGTTTGAATAAAACAAGAAAATAATGCATAATGATTAGTGTAGTTATGATTTATGTTTGTGATTAGGGCTTTTGATAATCATTTTGAATCATTCTAGAAGGATACTAAAACTAGGTTTTTCATTGAAGAAATTAAACCTTAGACAATTGAAAATGAACTGCTTAGGTTTTGGTTAAAATTGATAATCTTGTATGGAAAAGATTATGTTGATTAAATTATAAACAAATTCATTTTATCATAAGAAATCGGCCTTCAATATGAACCTTAGAGATGTAGAGAAAATTACATAGTCTTGCTACAAATTTTGCTTAATGAAATTTCCTATCTCTCCTTAAAATATCATAGAAATTTAATAAAAATCCTTTTTAGTGCTTGTTGGTTTTCTTTCAAAAAAAATACAGAGTTTAAAAAATAAACTAGTAAAAAAAAAATGCCTCTGTTATTAAAAAAAAATCCTTTTCAAAAATTAGAAAAAAAATATAGAAAATACAAAAATAAGAAAAAATTTAAAAAAAGAAAACAAAAACCAAAAAAAGGTTTAAATTTTTTTTATTAAAGGGAGGCATGCCCTCAACCCCCACCTCCCGTGCTACACGTGGGTTGTGCCCTGCCAACATGATAGTACACTGTCGTGCGCAACAGTACACTGTCGGCACGACAATGCTGACGTCTGACAGTATCACTGTCGTCGGCAGTGGTCATAGACCACTGTGCGGCCGAGGGTGGTGGGGTCAAACCCCCCAATGTTTATTTTAACTTTTTTTTAAATAAAAGAGAAATTTCGGTTATTTAAACTTTAAATTTAATTAAAAAATTTTAAATTTGTTAAATTTTTATTTAATTTGTTAATTTTAATTTTTATAGTACAAAACTTAGTTAATGATAATTATTAGTATTTAATAATTGATTTTTGTTAACATTAATAATTATAGATTGTTAATGATATTTAAATGTGAATTATTCTTTTATGTTTTCATTTTAGGATGTTCCTTTAAAGTGATTTATTCATGATTTTTGTTCATTAATTGTAAGAGGTTAATGATGTTGATGTTTTCTTATGTAGATGTAATTAAATTCTGATTTAGTAGTTATAATAAACACATCAATTTTATCAGGAGTTGTGAATTCAATTATGCAAGTGAAACTACTGTTTGTTTAAAGGAACTGATTCTTCAGTGAGTTAAAATGTGATGTTAAATTAGTCGGTGATCATGATGAACTTAGTAGATATTTGACTTCCTAAAGTAGAATGTTAAATGTGAGTGTATTTGTTGATTTTGAAATGGTTATACATTATGTTGTTGGGTTCGAGTTTAGATTGCCCTAGAAAATTCTAGAGGCTTTGGGATGTGTTTTCTGTATGGCTCCTAATAATAATTATGATTTGGTCCTTTATACCAACCCTTAACCTGGTTCAGTTGATGTTATGTGTACTTTGAGTTGTGTTTTATATTTTGATCGTTCCTAATGTTGAGAGGAACTGGATATTGGAGCTTTATGTTTTGTACCCTTCTGGATCAGTATGTGTGATCAAGTGAACCTAGGGTAGGTTATCTAGATGTGTAGTAGGGGGTGGCTTGCAATAATATGTCAGGGCCCACAAGTGGCTTCTAGGATCAGTTATTGCAAGTTTCTTTTTCTAGTGATAACATTAAACATATTAAGGGGTTTAAAATGAATTAATAAGATAAAGTGCCTCCCACATGCTTGAGCACTTGTATAGGCTAAGATGGAGTGTTGAGAAGATGCTTTCTACCTTGTGAGGTATGAGTCTAGCATAGTCACTGACTTCATCTATACAAGAAGTCATTGATACCGTATATGGTCACTTAAGTGTCGGGTTCCTGAGAGATTGCCAGGCTGAGACTTAAGGGTTATACATATATGATGACACCTTCCTATACACAGTCTAGGTTTCCTATGTGTGTCAGTTTCCTCTAGTTTAGCAAGTCACACCTCATAGTTGATTTGTACACTTTGTGTTAGTGAGCTTTCAAGATTCCCTTTCTTAGAAGATCCTTTATTTTGGTTTGATATCTGAGTGCTTTGCTTGTTATCTCCTCAGAATGGTGAGGTGGACTATTACACTTCCACATGGATGGGTGGTAGTCATTCTTTACCATTTGAGATTCCACATTTGTGTGCTAGTGCTGGATGTACCTTGGTTCTATCGTACTTATCTTACTCTAATGGAGGTTTTGATATTATCATTTTGTTATTATACATTATTTATCATATCGCATGTGAAACTTGACTTTGGATAACTATAATATTATTATAATTAAATAATTACCACATACCCTACGAAATGTCTAGAGGATGTAGGCTTGATGTATACTTGAGGGTATCAGTTGTAATCTTGTAATTATATCTTTGACGTAGTTAGGTAATCTATTTTTTTAATGAGAATAATTTGTTATGGTTATCTCATTAAGTTTTGGTCTTAGGTAATTTCTACATCATGGAACCCTTAAGTTTTGTAATCTATTCTTGTTTGTGTCATGTGAGTAAATGGTAATTGCTTTCGCTTTAATGTATGTTCTTGTTTGTAAACTTTAAAAAAAAATATTCTGCAAAGGTTTTGATATTATCATTTTGTTATTGTACATTATTTATCGTATCGCATGTGAAACTTGACTTTGGATAACTGTAATATTATTGTAATTAAATAATTACCACATACCCTATGACATGTCTAGAGGATGTAAGCTTGATGTATACCTGAGGGTATCCGTTGTTATCTTGTAATTATATCTTTGACGTAGTTAGGTAATCTATTTTTTTAATGAGAATCATTTGTTATGGTTATCTCATTAAGTTTTGGTCTTAGGTAATTTCTACATCATGGAACCCTTAATTTTTGTAATCTATTCTTATTTGTTTCATGTGAGTAAATGGTAATTACTTCTGATTTAATGTATGTTCTTGTTTGTAAACTTTAAAAAATATATTCTGCAAACATAGTATCATGTTTAGGTTAAATCCTCTTGGGTTCCCTGGCGGGGTGTTACATATGGTATCAGAGCCCATGTTTCTACATTAGGAACTCTAGGTAATGTATGCTCATTAGGTGTCTTGATTTTAAACTTGAAAACCAAACATAGACATAAAACTGTGTTCTTGTTCAAACCATTGCTTTGTGAATCTTTCTTGTCTTTGCCTTTATTTGAGTTATGTTGTGAATTATTGTGTGATTTCTGGTTGCTTCAGGATTCATGCATGTCAAGACTAGGGCTACTATGGGCCATGGTAGAGTTTGAGATGGTGTTTGTGGGAGGGGTAGACATCATAGCCATTCTATGAGTGTCATCTAAGAGAATTCTCAGCAACAGAATAGAGCTGAGCATAGAGACGAACGATAGGCCGAGTCTGAAGAGCTAGGCATTAGGCAGTTGTTACAAGTGATCCTGAATCGTCTAGGTCTTGATCAGGGTAGAGTGGAGTGGGAGGTTTTTAATCACTCTTTGATAGAGGAGAGGGTGAGGGAGAGATCCAGGAGTCCTTCTCCAAGGAATTATGTACCTAATCCTGATACAGTCACGAAGAACCATATGAGGGATCTTATTAGATCACGACCTACTCCCTTTGATGGGAAAGGGTCATGGTCAGAGGTAGAGACATGGCTTATTTCCATAGAGAGGAGTTTTTCTATGCCCCTTCAGTAGATATAATAAGTCCAGGTATGCAATTATGCAACTCTCTCACTTTGTGTAAGTATGGTGGAAGATCGAGGAGGACAAGCTAGGGCTTCGTATGGATACAATCACTTGGGAGTTGTTCCTTGAGAAATTCCAAGAGCATTTCTTATCTAATTAGTGGAGGAAGCAATGAGAAGATGAGTTCCATAATTTTCATCAGTTGACTTGGACAATAGAGGAGTATGAGCATCATTTCTTTGAGCTCAAACATTCAAGCTCAAAAAATATGTCAAATTTGGATAGGACTATGCTCTCATGATTTAACACTTTATTAGAGGGCTTAATGCTTGCATCATCGGGGAATTTAAGATCTTTGAGCCTAATAACCTCAGAGCTCTGGTCATCAAAGCTACTCTTGCAGAGGAAAATCACTCTCAGGGTCACGGTGGTCAGTTCAGTGCTCAGTTAGGAGGTGCAGTTGTTTCAGGGGCTAGAGGTAATCAGTCTCAAGGGACTTGGAACTTCAAGAAACACCCTAGTTTCTTCAGAAAAAATTAGAGTAAGTAGAAGAAGGGGTCATCTCCACCTATTTAAAATAATGGTTCTTATTCTAGATACTCCCGCGGTCACCCATGCTTTAGGCGTAATCATTCTAGTCAGTGTGCATAGAGTGCACAACAGAGTGTGAGCAGAGGGATTTATCAGCAGTCGAGTGCACCCTCATCTAGTAGAGGTTATGGCAGAGGTATTGGTTTTTTCTCATGTGGTCAGTTTGGTCACATAGTGGCCAACTACAGTCAGCAGACACCTAAGTATTCAGAACAAAGACCAGTTGCGTCTGAGCCTATAGTTGGAGATGTAGGAAGGTATCATAGAGTGTTTGTTGCAATGGACCACTATCAGGTAGAACACCAGGGCACAGTGGTAGAGACCTTAGGTGCTATTCAAGGTATTTCTACTTCTATTTTCTTTGATTCAGGCACTATAGATTCTTTCATTTCTCCTTTCTTAGTAGAATAGTGTGGGCTAGTAGCTACAAATCAAGATGTAGGTTGGAAAGTGGAATTGGCTTCTGGTGCTAAGGTAGCCACAAACTCTGTAGTTCATAAGTGTTAGTTGAATCTGGGAAAATTCATCACCTTAGTTGATCTTTGTGTGATTCCATTAGGATCATATGTAATTGTCTTAGGAATGGATTGGTTAGGATCTCATGGAGCTAGCATCAATTGTAAACATAAGACTATCTAGTGTAAGGATGATTTTGGAAAGGATTGTGAGATTGTGGGAATTCAACACCCCATCTCCCTTTGTATGATTTACGCTATGCAACTTACGCGGTGTATGCAAAGGGGTTGTCAGGTGCTTGTGGTATCTCTAAACGAGATGGATGAGGTAGATAGTGAAGAAAAGACTCTAGATAATCCCATTCTACAAGAGTTTAATGATGTTTTCCCGAGTGAAATTTTGGGCATGCCACCTAAGAGTGACATAGATTTTCATATTGAGCTTGTTCCAAGAGCATAACCTATCTCTAGAGCTCCTTACCGGATGACTACTCATGAACTGAGTGAGCTGAAATTTCAGTTGGAGGAATTGTTGGCAAAGGGAAGCACTAGACCTAGTGTTTCTCCTTGGGGAGCACTAGTCCTCTTTGTTAAAAAGAAGGATGGATCTTTACGCTTGTGCATTGACTATAGATAGTTGAACAAGATAACAATCAAGAATAGGTATCCTTTGCCAAGGATTGATGATCTATTTGATCAAATTAAGGGAGACAGGGTGTTCTCAAAGATCAACCTCAAATCAGGGTATCACCAGTTACATATTGAGGATGTAGATATCCACAAGACTGCATTATGTAATTGTTATGGGCATTATGAGTTCACAGTGGTACCATTTGGTTTGACGAACACTCCATAAATTTTCATGTGCCTAATGAATGAAGTGTTTTGAGATTATCTGGATCATTTTGTTCTTGTCTTCTTGGATGACATAATGATATATTCTAAATCCATAGAAGAGCATGAATGACATCTTTAGGGATAATCAGTTGTATGCCAATTCAGAAAAGTTTAATTTATTCTAGTCAGAGGTACAATACCTAGGTCATGTGATTTATGGTGAGGGTATCTCAGTATACCCTTTGAAGATATAGGCAATTATGGAGTGGTCAGCACCCACTAATGTGTCTGAGATCCATAGTTTCATGGGTCTAGCTGGGTATTACCGTGGGTTCGTTAAGGAATTCGCTAGGGTTGCTTATCCTATCACTTCTCTTTAGAGGAAAGGGAAGAAGTTTTCTTGGTCAGAGAAGGGAAAAGAATCCTTTCCAAACCTCAAGAGGTGTTTGACTAGTGCACCTATCTTAGTAGTGCTCAATCTAGTAGGTGACTTTATGGTTTGTACTGATGCTTCCTTAGAAGGTATTGGAGTAGTCCTTATGAAAGAAGGATGGTGATTTCTTATGAGTCTCGTAAACTCAAGGAACATGAAATGAACTACCCCATGCATGATCTTGAGTTAGCAATAGCGATTCATGCATTAATCTAATGGAGACATTTTATGTTAGGACATCGATTTGAGCTCTACAGTGATCATCGCATCTACAATACATCTTTACCCAACCTAATCTGAATGCTAGACAGAGAAGGTTGATTGAATTTCTTTGCGAGTATTATTTTGAGATCAAATACATTCAGGGTAAGGAGAATGTAGTGGCAGATGATTTTATTTGTAAGAGAAAGGCTATCTCATTTTTGACTCTTAGTGTGGATTTGTGAAGTAGGATTCTCCAAGTACTTCCTAGAAATACTTGGTATCAGGAGGTGAAGGAAGAGATTGAGTCAGAGAGGCCCTTGGAGGGTATATTTTCAGGTTTTGTGTTGCAGTTTGATGGGCTCTTTCATCACTCAATCTGGATATATGTACCACCATTAGATGATCTGCGTACATTAGTCTTATCTGAGGCTCATCCTACACCTTATTTGGCACATCCTGGTGTCAAGAAGATGCACGCAGACCTTCAACAACTCTATCATTGGTCGGGTATGAAGCGTGACATTGCTGATTTTGTGGCTAGGTGTCTAGAATGTCAGAGGGTTAAGGCAGAACATCAGCATCCAACAGGACTTTTACAACCAAATCTCATTCCATCTTGGAAGTGGGATATCATATCGATGGATTTCATAGTAGGTTTTCATATGACCCCTTGTAGACATGATTCTATCATGGTGACTGTTGATCAATTGACCAAGGTGGTACATTTATCTCCTATGAGGTCATCCTACATAGTGGATTTAGTAGCCAAAGTCTTCATGCAGGACATTGTGAGACTACATGGTATTCCTTGCAGGATTATCTCAGATCGAGACCCTGTGTTTACTTCTGCATTTTGAAATTCACTACAACAAGATCTTGGTGCCACACTGAACTTTAGTTTAGAGACCGATGGAAAAATAGAATGGGTCAATCAGGTACTAGAGGATATGTTGAGGATGTATGTCATGGATAGATAGACTCATTGGGAGCACTATTTGTACCTATTTGAGTTTGCATATAACAATGATTATCATAGCTCTATTGGCATGTCACACTTCCATGCATTGTATGGCCATCCTTTTCATACACCTTTGAGTTGGGATAGATTGGAGGACCACATTCTCCTTGGTCTAGAGATGCTTCGTGATATGGAACAACATGTAGAGAAAATTTGTGAGCACTTGATTATTGCACAGGATAGGCAGAAGAAGTATGCAGATGATCATAGGGTGGATAGGCAGTTTGCAGTTGGGGATAGAGTTTTTCTGAGAGTGTGCCCATAAAAGAGTCCAATATGTTATGGAAAGGGTTCAAAGTTGGCACCTCATTTTGTTGGTCCATTTGTGATCTTAGAGAAGATAGGACCAATTGCTTACCATCTTGCTTTGTCGCCTAGCCTATCTCATGTTCATGATGTTTTCCATGTTTTTGTTCTTAGATGTTATATTCCAGATATTGTACATGTTCTTGATTGGAATGCCTTGCAGGTAGACGATGGACAGCTGGCTTTGGAACTCATTTGCATTCTACAGTAGTGGGATTTAACCCTTAGGGGTCATACCGTCATGCAGGCAAGGGTCTAATAGGACCCAAATGATGAGTCCTCAGCTACTTGGGAGGATGCAATGAGATTTCAGGATTTATATCCCTATATATTTACATGCTTCTAGGAGTAAGCCTAATTCTAGGGGGTTGGATGTAATACCCACCTATAGTTTTCTTTCAGTTCTAGTGTCATCATCTTTTAGGCTATTGTTTCAGTTTTTATGCCAGATTCTTTTGGGCTGTGGTTGTGAGAATTTACTTTTAATAGTTGGATTATGTATGGATTTCCCATCAAGTGTTAGAAATAGATGATGTTTCATGATAGTTATTGCTTATGCATTGTATTGGATATATATGAGTACTTACCCCATACTTGCATGTGTATGGTTAGGTTACATGTGTATGTATATATGGTGTGTTGGGTGTGGTAGAGGATGGAGATGCAGTTACTTGCAATTGCGAGATCCACAAGTTCAACAGATCCCTGTCATTGTTTGTTATAATATATTTTGGTTGTACATGCATGTGCTTGTTGTGATAGGTTTGCAGGTACCTGGCATTGTCTTCCCTGAATTGGCAGGAGTGAGTGTGCCCATAATACATCTCAAATGGTAAAGAGGGGAGTTAGCAATTAGACCCAAAACCATAACCTAAACCTACTTTGTACTAGGATTGGACAAGAATCAGTCTGTCTACCCTACCCGAATTCGTTAAAGGGATGTGAATTGAGGGTTACCCCTAGCTATTATGTTTTGGTTGTCCTCTGTTTGAATGTCATTATTTTCTTATTAGAATTTAATTAATTATCAAACTAATTATATTCATGTTCATGTGTGTTCTCAAATTATTCAAATATTAAATGTAGGGTATTTAATTAATATGATTAATTAAATATCTATGTTTAATTATTTAAATAGGTTAAAAATAAATATAAGAATATTAAATTTTAAATTAAGTATTTAATTTCAACTTTGAATTATTGAATATAAATTGAATTTTTAATTCAATTTTAAATGGATAAAAGAATTTGATTTTTTTTAAAATATAATTAATATATTTAGTATTTAAATAAAGGAATAATCATGTTTTTTAGGGAAGTTGTTTTTCTTCCTTTTTATGAAAATTAATTTAGATGAAATTTCAATTAAAAGGTTTTTTAATTCTATTTAGGAATATTTTTCCTTCAAAATGGAAAAAAGAAGGAAAGTTGGGTGCTTTCTCTATTTTATTGAAAAATTAGGGTTTGAGGTTTTATGAAGTCATTTTTTGTCATTTGAGTAGTCACACAGGTTTTGGATGAAAGTTTTGAGAACTCTAGAAATTTTTTTGTTATTGTGTTGAAAAAGTTTTGCTTGGAGTTTTTTTGGATTGGATTGGGAAAGGCATAATTGCAGGGGCTTTGCTCTTGAATTCAATTACAAAGATCGAATCAGAGAAGGATCGAGACTCTCGGCTTCAGATTCTTCAGTGCATAATTTTGGTTGTTGAGGTAGGGTTTGAATACCCATTTGCTTCATTTTTGTTCCCTAAAGTTTTGTTTCTTTGTGTTTGAATAAAAAAAGAAAAGAATGCATAATGATTAGTGTATTTATGATTTTTGTTTGTGCATTATGCCTTTCGCTAATCATTTTGAATCATTCTAGAAGGATAGTAAAACTAGGTTTTTCATTGAAGAAATTAAACCCTAGAAAACTGAAAATGAACTGCTTAGGTTTTGGTTGAAATTGATAATCTTTTATCGAAAAGATTATGTTGATTAAATTATAAACAATTTCATTTTATCACAAGAAATCAGCCTTCAATCTGAACCTTAGAGATGTAGAGAAAATTACATAGTCTTCCTACAAATTTCGCTTAATGAAATCTCCTATCTCTCCTCAAAATTTCATAGAAATTTAATAAAAATCCTTTTTAGTGCTTGTTGGTTTTCTTCCAAAAAAAATACAGAGTTAAAAAAATAAACTAGTCAAAAAAAATAAAAATGCCCCTGTTATTAAAAAAAACCCTTTTCAGAAATTAGACAAAAAATACAAAAAAACAACAAAAAAATGAAAACAAAAACCCCAAAAAATGAAAATAAAAAAGGTTTAAATTTAAAAAAAAATTAATTTTTTTTATTAAAGGCAGGGAGGCGGGCCCTCAACCGCCACCTCCAGTGCTGCACGTGGGCAGTGCCCTGCCGGCATAGCAGTACACTGTCGTGCGTGGCAGCACACTATCCGCATGGCCATGTTGCCGTCCGGCAGTGTCACTACCGCTGGTAGTGGTCATAGACCACTGCGCGGCCAGTGGTGGTGGGGTCAACCCCCCCCAAATGTTTATTTTAACTTTTTTTTAAAAAAAAGAGAAATTTTGGTTATGTAAAGTTTAAATTTAATTAAAAATTTTAAATTTGCTAATATTTTATTTAATTTGTTAATTTTAATTTTTATAGTACAAAACTTAGTTAATGATAATTATTAGTATTTAATAATTGATTTTTGTTAACATTAATAATTATAGATTGTTAATGATATTTAAATGTGAATTATTCTTTTATGTTTCTATTTTAGGATGTTTCCTTTAAAGTAATTTATTCATGATTTTTGTTCATTAATCGTAAGAGGTTAACAATGTTGATGTTTTCTTATGTAGATGTAATTAAATTTTGATTCAGTAGTTATAATAAACACATTGATTTTATCAGGAGTTATGAATTGAATTATGGAAGTGAAACTACTATTTGTTTAAAGGAATTGATTCTTCAATGAATTAAAATGTGATGTTAAATTAGTCGGTGATCATGATGAACTTAGTAGATATTTGACTTCCTAAAGTATAGTGTTAAATGTGAGTGTATCTGTTGATTTTGAAATGGTTATACATTATGATGTTGGGTTCGGGTTTAGTTTGCCTAGAAAATTCAGAGGCTATGGGATGTTTTTTCTGTGTGGCATCCTGATTATAATTCTGATTTGGTCCTTTATACCAACCCTTAACCTAGTTCAGTTGATGTTACATGTACTCTAAGTTGTGTTTTATATTTTGATCGTTCCTGATGTTGAGAGGAACTCGATATTGGGGTTTTATGTTTTGTACCCTTATGGATCAATATGTGTGATCAAGTGAACCTAGGGTAGGTTGTCTAGATGTGTAGTAGGGGGTGGCTTGCAATAATGTGTCGGGACCCAGAAGTGGCTACCAGGATTGATTATTGCAAGTTCTTAATCCAGTGATAACATTAAACATATTAAGGGGTTTAAAATTAATTAATAAGATAAAGTACCTCCCACATGCTTGAGTGCTTGTATAGGTTAAGATGGAGTGTTGAGAAGATGCTTTCCACCTTGCAAGGTGTGAGTCTAGCATAGTCACTAACTTCGTCTGTACGAGAAGTCATTGATACCGTATATGGTCACTTAAGTGTCAGGGTCCTAAGAGATTTCTAGGTTGAGACTTAAGGGTTAGACGTATATGATGACACCTTCCTATACACATTCTAGGTTTCCTACGTGTGTTAGTTGTCTCTAGTTTAGTAAGTCATACCTCATAGTTGATTTGTACACTGAGTTAGTGAGCTTTGAGGATCCCCTTGCTTAGATGATCCTTTATTTTGGTTTGATATCCGAGTGGGGTTTGCTTGTTTTCTCCTTAGCATGGTGGGGTGTACTATTAAACTTCCACATGGATGGGTGGTAGTGATTATTTACCATTTGAGATTCCATGTTTGTGTGCTAGTGCTAGATGTACCTTGGTTATGTCGTACTTATCTTACTCTGATGGAGGTTTTGATCTTAACATTTCATTATTGTACATTATTTATCGTATCGCATGTGATACTTGACTTTGGATAACTGTAATATTATTATAATTAAATAATTACCACATACCCTATGACATGTGTAGAGGATGTAGGTTTGATGTATACATGAGGGTATCAGTTATAATCTTGTAACTATATCTTTGATGTAGTTATGTAATCTATTTTTTTTGTCAGAATCATTTGTTTTTTTATCTCATTAAGTTTTGGTCTTACGTAATTATATGTCATGGAACCATTGAGTTTTGTAATCTATGCATGTTTGTGTCATGTGAGTAAATGGTAATTTCTTCTACTTTAATGTATGTTCTTGTTTGTAAACTTTTTTAAAAAAAATTGCAAACATAGTATCATGTTTAGTTTAAATCGTCTTGGGTTCCCTAGTGGGGCATTGCAAAAAAATAATGAATACCATTTAAATTTAACCAATGACTCATTCTATTTGATTGCACATAATGACTGATGCATTTTTTCAGCCACATCCTACAAGTAATCAAATGACCTATTGTTATGTGGATTTTGGATATCATAGGTGAAAAAAAATAGTTCCACTGGCATTTCATCATCTCTCCTGTATCCAAACAACTAACACAGATCATAATAGGTCACCTTGTAGTATTTGTGAAACAATTGCACACTATAAGGTGGAGCCTCGGAACTTTTGAACTTGTGCAAACCGCATTTAACCTTAGGCCTATCAATTATCAACCATATCCTCCTATACATTCCTTCACAGTTCTTATATTCTTGCTTGAGGGAAGCCAGGTTAATCTTCACAATGTATTTGAATCCATCCTCTATGCCGAAGATATTAAAAATTGTATCCATATTTATTGTTATCAGAGATCCATATTGACATTCAATTTCCTATTCATAGTGTTATAATAGTTAGATAAGGTCCTAGTCAGGTCTACATTGACAAAAACTTTAGGGACTACCAACTTTGCTAACCCAAACTTCCAGGGGTTAGAATCTAGCCAAGGGATCTCTGATTTAGTATAGAAATATCTAAAAATATTATGCCCTCTCAATTTCATGTGGGCTTCACTAGCCTCTATCTTCTTGTCACTGAATTTTGGGAAATTTGGAGTCATTTTTGGCCTCTATGAGGAGCCAGGGCATTGGGCAATTAATTCATTACAAAGGTGCGTCTATTTTTTCTTTTTGGTTGCAGGGCCTTCTAGGTAGGGTTTCTAGAAGAAGATGAATCCATAGAAATATTATTTTACAAGAGAAACCTATTTCTAACAATTCAACAACACTATAATTTCTTCTAAGAATTCACACTTCTATAAGAAATTTGTTGAGAAGGAAAGGTGGTAAAACAAGTGTTAACTCATTGTTTGCCAATTTTTTGGGTTAGACCTTTTTGTTGGATACTAAAAATGGCTACTTGAACTCACACAATTATTTCTCTATTGTTTAATTCTTCTCAGCTTTATGAAATGAAAGATAAAACACCTCCTAGGTAGGCTCTAGAGCATGAATATTGCGCCATTAAAGCTGGAACGGACAACAACTCAATTTTAAATCATAACAGTCGATAAAAAGAAATCAACGGTACTCAGCAAGATTCAAAATACTCCTACCAAGCTCAATAAATTTATCTCATTTTGTGCTTTTATTAACACATCACCACCGATTGAACAAAAATAATACCTTTCATCTAAGCTAACTAGTCGTCCACCTTTAATATGACTCATCGTCCATGTCAACGCTTGATAATGTGGAAAAGGAGAAATGAACTCCCACCACGACATCCTGTGCCACATCACAACGTACTCCTAAGCACAAATAAATCTCTCGGTAATGTGCTGAGACTGAAGGAAGCTCTCAATGTGCCACCACATGTCAACTGGAATGACACGACGCAACTTGGTAACACAAGGAGACAATATAAACATTACAACATGCCACCACATGAGACCCACAACCTCTTAAGAAATGTATAACACTTAAGTGTAGGGACTTATGAAACACATGGCCATAGGATATAACAAATGAAATAATTGAGCATAACGGGGGAAACTGGAGGACAATGTAAACTTTAAAAAAGGGGGCTTGTCAACCAACAAACATCAACCCTTGAACCATAACACTTCAAGAGCTTCAACTGGGTAAACAAGTCAACACAAAAATAGAATCTGGCTCATATCAAAATTAGTTCTATTCTAAATACATTGATTAATTCAGTTGAGAGATGGGGCTTAACTACATTTATACATTCGCAGCTTGAAAACTACTTGGTTTTCATAATTTTTTCCTTACTAAAAGTCTAAAGTACAGTAAGGACCAGTGCCACGTATCCATGGTAACACAGTCAAATATCAAATGAACCCAACATTAATTGTGCATACTCTTCTAAATGTTGATGCCTTACACAAACACATGAAATTCATGTTGGAAATAATGGGAAGTGTGTACTGAGAGGGGAGGGGTGAATCAGTACCTCTAAAACTTTTATCTCTTTTAACCTTTATCCATTATGTAATCAATTGTATAACCAACCAACTGTTCTATACTAGCTTTGTGTGAGATATATCAATTCTTAAACTTTAACAAACATGTAAACATTCATGAAAGTAATTAACTCATAACACAAGATATAGTAACACAGAAATCCCCTGTTAGAAGATAAAAACTGCGGTGGGGATGGCACCCACAAAAAATTTACTATTTGTAGATTGGAAGGGGCCAGTTAAGGCTTACAATTTGATCACTTTTGATGAACTACCCTGTTAAAATTATTATGTGGAGACTGGTTAAGGTCTACTATGTTAAGAGCTTTAGCAACATTGTTTAGTGTCCACTAGGTTAAGAGATTTACAATAGGATTGTTAAATCTACCTTTCTTGAAAGAATTTCTTCTATTTTATACACTTGTTAGAATGCAGAAAAAAATACTCATTGACCTGAGTGTATGCAATCTAAAAATTTCTGATTACAGATCCATTACAAATCAGATGTATAAATGTATCACCTAATATGATTGATTAATACCTCTGTTGCTCGGTAGCCTCTGTTCTTAGTTCTTGATAACCAAATTCATCTTTTGTTGTTCTGCTTCTTGAAACTCTCAATCTGATCCATAGATGTGCTCATTGGCTACATTCATCCTCTCATCCTTTTTAAATGAATGATTACAACATCTATTTATGCAATAGATTGACCTAATGTAGTTTCATGTATTACAAAACTAAATCTATGATCAAAGGTTTGTAACTTGACCTTCATCTCCTAGTCTGCATGTTTTTAATCAGTTAGATCTGATTAAAACAATTACATTAATGTTTCTTGTTCCTCAAGAAATGGATTTAAAACAAAACAAAACTCTATAAATAAAATATAGCTATTTTATCTGACGTGGAAGTCAGATCCATATTTCTTGGGATATAACTAAATTTTGGTGTTTAATGCTTGGTTTTCTCTTAAATTAGTTTGAGTATCTTTCAGTTTGCACTGTATTATGCTTTTCAGGTTCCAATATTGGTTTACTCTTGTCGAGTTCCTCTTTATCATGTTTAGGTTGTACTTTCTATTTACACTTCAAAACTGTGTCATCGGGTTTCACCTTGCTTAGCAATTTTGGTCTGTACTGAAAACCTGACTTTTGATGTAGTGTAACCAATGGTTTATTACAAATATTTTCTCTTTGAGTACTAATGGAAAAAATTTATGTCATCAATCTCCCCCTTTGACATTAGTATCAAAACCTGATATGTGCATAATACTAACAAAGTTTATAGTATGTACACCATGTATATTACCTTAGTTATTTCATGACTCCCCCTATGCATATGACGGTATAGTATAGTATATGGGTATCTACACTTTTTCTTTATACTATCTCTTCCTTTTTCCCTTTGTGCTATATTATCATTTTCCTCTTTTTTTCTTCTTTTTGTACATATCATATCCTTATACATATCATATCATTTTCCCCCTTTTTTATAGTAAGGGAAAAGGTGTATACCTATAGCTTATCAAAAATATGAGGGTGAGAGGTCTTCATTTCCTCCATCATCTTCTCCCATTTCTCATTTAAATTCTCAAGAGCCATATTCTCTAATGTGGTTCGGGCATGCATGTCATAGATGTTGTCTACTACAGACATCTCAGGGGTGGCAATTAGTTGCCTTGCCGAACTTAGGTGTTGTTGCAGAAGTGTGAGGTTTGGTAATAGTAGAGATTGTATCTCAATAACCTCCTCTCTGAATTGAGATTTTTCTTCCCAAAGTTCTTGTATTAACCTTTTGATCTCTATGATATTCTCATAATGAAATTTGATTGCATTTCCATCTGTGGTTAGACTTTGTGCACTTGCATTTAGATCGGAATCGATCTTTGCAATCTTGTCATTGTTATCCTTTGTAAATTTCTCTAAAGTGCATAGCTTTTGTATTAAGGAAAAAACTTTAGTAATGATTGGATCTAATTCATTTGATAACTCTGAAAGCTTTACCTTATTTTCTGCCACTTCTTGGCTGATCTTTTCTGTCAATTTGTATTGAAACTTCTATTCTGCTCGTTCCTCAATCGCCTTTTTTGCATCTATATTTTGTGTTGTGATGGCGTCGGTGAGAATGAAAGGTTGATCCAGAATGGGGGCATTGTGATCAACATCAATATAAGGAACTATCTGGCTTAAGATATCCCTTGTGTTCTCCAATACTAAGGAGTCTCAGTGTTACTTCTTAAGCTTTTCTTGCAATGCTTTCCTTTGACAGATTTCTCCATATTCTTGGAGTGATTCAAAATCTAAAGTGGTTGGATCACACTTTGGTACTTCTATGATTTCATCAAGTGTGTCTTCCAACTTGTTCTTCTTTGTTTTCTTCTTCTTCTTCTTTTGTGATGCACCTGTATGTAGAACCATATACATCTTTACTGCTTGGTATGATGTGCTACTTGATGGATTCTGTGGTGTTGTACCTTTCTCTTTCTGCTCGGTGTTTTCCTGTTGGTTATTTGAGGATGTCACCTTATCAACCTTTGGTGTATCTTCAACTTTGCCTTTGGTGTCCTTCGGCATGGTATCAACTGTCTTATCTTGCTCATCTTTCTCTTTTTTCACTTCATCTACATCTTTCACTTGTGCATCTTTTTCATTGTTGTTTGCATTTATTTTTTGTGTGTGATCTATATTTGTAACATTTTGATCACCATCTTTTTGTTTTACACCGATGAATTCCCATTCATCGGTTGCATCCTTCTTTTCTTCTTCTCCTGCATCCTCGGGTATGCTTTCATTGGGCTTGGGAGTCTTCTCCTTCTATGATATTATATTGATTACTTGAATCAATAATGACATTTTTCCTGATATGTGTACTTGTGCAGCATCAACAGATGTATCTTGATCCTTATTCTGATAAGATGTAATAGTAATATCTTCATCTTTATTTACCTCATCTTCAGGATCATCGGTGATGTCAATAACAATATTATCCATAGTATTGTCTGGCCATGTTTCATCAACAACATCCATATCCTTTTTTCATGTTGTGTTCAATACTTCTTTGTCCAATTCTAATGTTGTGACAGTAATTTGTTCGTGGCTCTATGTAGCATGATCATCCTTGGTTTGTTTATTTTTGGTAAGAGCTATTTGTGGCTTAGGACTTGTATCCTTTTTAGGAATATCAAGTATCTATCTCCATTCAACTTCAATCTTTTTGTCTACTTCCAGTAGATGTCCTTGAAGCACTTGGTAGGCTCTCAACTTCGGTGAGAACCGTTTGGAGTGATTCTTCATCATCTCTTTAATTTCCTCCATTTTAGATTTGAGAGGCATGATAGATACTAGGGCTCTTTCCCTAATCTCTTTCTCAAAGTGTAAGGCAAATGTCCATCTTGCCGATAATCTATCTTGAAAATATTTTGGCATATTGTCTGCCAGTTGTATTGGGAAATATTTGAATATGCACATCATTTTAATAATTGCCTCCTCAATATTATTTTGATCCACTGGATCCAATGTTAGTCATTTATTAATATTTCTATAATTGACTGTACCTGATTTGATAATTGAAGCACATACTTCATCAATAGTTTCAGGAATCTTATCCTTTTCCTTTTGTACAGATTCATCATGTTCGGTGTCCTCAATGTCTTCCCTTGTTCTTAGGAACTTTATTCTTTTTGCTGGCCCCCTTTTCTATGTTTGAGGTTTCCTCTTATAGGTCCTCACTTGACCTTTCTTTATTGGTGAAGGAATTGCATCCTTGACTATTTGACTCCTTTTCCTTGTTGCAGCAGTAGTTCTTGGCTTCTTAGCTAGTGGAGGTAGTGGTGTATCTGAATCTATTGAATCTGAGTCACTCTCCTTATCAGCTTCATTGACAGGTGACTATCCCTCAGTTTCTTCTTCTGTTACCGACAGTCTTTTCTTCAAGTTCTTGACCATCTTGTGTTTCTTTCTATCAATCTTCTTCACAACCAAGCCAATTTTAATCCTTTCTTTGGCTTCTTCATAAGTGCCAAACTTAGGTTGTGTTTTATCTAATGGCTCATTTATCAATGCCTCAATTGCATTAGATGCTTGATCTATGTTCACCTCATAGTCAAGTGGAGATAGCCATGCTATCCTTAGTACAAATGGCTTGATGTATGTGTAGTCAGTGTCTACCATAAAACATATATCTATCTTGAACTTTTCAATTAACTGTTCTAGGATCCTTACTCTCTTCTACATTCTATCCTTGAATCCAGCAAAGTATTCATCCATTACTGACTCAAAGTTATCTCCTAGTGATTTTATGAACTCACTTATTTGTATGGTCACTGGTCTTGCAGTGTCCCATTGCACATTTCCTATAGATGGGAAAGATTATTGGAAATAGAAAAATATGCACTTTATCAGAGAACCAAACTTACAATAATTTGATTTTGCATTTCTTATTGTCTTCATGTTCTCTTCTAATTGTCTGAGTAGCAGTTCTGATAGATCCAATTGCAATCCCTTCTTGAAAATCATGTAAGCTATATCCACTGCTCCGAATGCAATGTTGTGCATCCTGCTAGCCTGAATGAACTTGTATCCTAAGACACATGCTCCAAATTTTAGTTCATCATAATTGATGGTGGATAATTTTAGTCCTCTTCCATCCCATGTAGCTCCAGTATTCTTCTCAATTTCAAGTTTAGGCGGGTGCTTCAGTGCCTTTACCTTTTCAGTTATGGGATAACCATTGACAGCGTGTATAAAATTTTACCTTCTTAGTTATGGGATAACTAGTGATAGCATGTATAACATCCCTTGTTATTTGTTTTGGCTCATCCATCCATAACCTTTGCTTATGTATCTTAGTACTAACCAAATCCACTCAGTTTTGAACTCTTTTGGGAACCGTAGGGAATTTGTGAGCCCTTTTACCTTGATGTGCTTGTGCTCATCCTTGATAGTGCCATCATTGTTACAAAGCTTCTTGAAAGCTTGTTCAACTTCCAGGTCTCCAATCTCTGCTATCTTGCAGTGAATGTATGCTCGCACAACTTCGACGAGAAAAACCCTAGCTGGTATTCTTGAGAATGCTCCAGCATTGTCGGTTTGTGAAGCAACCTCTGGACATATCTTATAATTTGGTTCCTCATAGGTTGATTTGTTGATAATATTGATCTTATTCTTCTTAACACTCTTGAGCTTAGCGGTTCTTGATGTTGTTTCCATTGATTCTGAAATTAGGGATTTCCTGTAAATGATAAACAGAGTTCTCAGTTTATGCTTGGTACTTACTTTTCACCTTTGTAGTTGTAATTGATGAGTTGGTGTGCTTGTGAATCGAGTTGGAATCATTTTTCAATCTATCACTTCAAGCTCTGGTTTCGCTCTATCTTTTTTCTCTTGTCACTTGGTGAAGAATGAAACCCTTCCGTCATCTATTTATAGACTTTTCCCTAAGTCGATCCATTAATCCTCAACAAATTCTCGACATGTAAAGACAAAGTCATCGGGTGATACACTAACTTTTCTTTTGGTGACAACGCAATGCTTCGGGGCAATCATTTAACTTTTTTTGTTCACCGACAGATTTTGATGTATGGCAAAGACAACTTTATCAACTCACACGATTACCGATGGATCTTGGTATACACTAGCGACTTAGTCTTTATGTGTTAACTGATGATTCTCGGTAAGTGTAGGAAACTTAGCTTTGTATGTATACCGATGCATTTTGGTATGTATTGATCGATGAAATTGTTTTCACAGAATCATAACAAGTAATACCATAGCGAATCTTTAATCATGTTGATTTGGTATATTAACTATGTATAATGGAACTGATGCAAAATATAACTTGGTGTAATGCAGTTCCATACTTACTTGTTCTTCTTAGGTGGGGGTGGTGATGTCACCAGATCCATTAGATAAGGTGTCATCAATTACATTGTTCGGTCCAGCTTCATCAGTGTTTGTAGATTTCCTCCACATTTTGTTTCTCATCTTCTTGACGTCTTCAATGGTGTTTCCATTGGAAAAGGTGCTGGTCTCTGTCATTTAGTCTCTATTGTCTTTCTTGAGATGACCAACTTTATGACAATGTAGACATGCCAATCCGGGGTTAGTCCAGCCTCTAGAATTTCTTGTCCATTATCTCATACAGTTTATTGCCATGTGAAAAAATCTTCCACATGTACAATTTTCCCATGTGTTGTAATCCAAAACATATTGGTTACCAACTCTTTTTGGTTCATAGGTAGTTTCTTGACCTTTAGGCTTCCATGCCTGCTTTTTCTTTTTCCAGCATTCAAGAGATGTGTGCCCATGCATTTTGCAAGTAGGAGAGTATTTATCCATGTAGGATTCCTTCTTAGGTTGTTTCATCTAAGATTTACATTCATATGCTTTATGTCCTTTCTTGTTACATTTATAAAAAATTCCTATGAATGAAGATGTGGATTTAGGATACCTTTAATTTTTCTCTTGCAAACATTTGATGTGTGGCCTTGCTTTCCATAGTGATTGCATGTCATCTTTCTTGGTCTTGGAGTTGGATAGACATTCTTTGGATCACTTGATTGGGTGATTCTCCATTCTTTGTATAGCCTAGTCCAGTGTTGTTGTTGGCTCTCCTTTATCCATCCAAAAAATCATCCATCCTTTTATTGCTTTCTTCAGCTCTCTTGATTACTTCATTATGTTGTTTCTAAATTCTTACTTCTTGCTTCAGCTTTTCATTTTCTTCCCTTAGCTCACTGATAGCTTATATTCTTTCAATGAGTTATGTATTCATTATGTTTGCCTCTTGACTCATAAGAATAATCTGATTTGTAATATCATGATGATGTTATGTACGTCTTTGTATTTCTAACGCTTTCTCTTGTATCTTTTTAGTAATCTTCCTCCTATCAACAATAGCTAGTGTTGTTTCTTGTTCATCTTGTCTAGCATTTTTCATGACATCAATCATTCTTACGATCGGTGTCTCTTGACCAATTTGCAGATATTTCACTTGTCTAGCCAGATGTTGATTGATTTCATTCAGACTTGTGATTTTTTCTTCTGATGTGTTTGATGCTTTGCTAGTTGTTGATCCTAAAGATTCAAACAGATCTGGTATCTCTTCTTCTTATTAGTCTATTTCATTACAGTGAGATGTCATAATATTTCTTTCATCTAACAGTTGTCTCATCTTGATTCTAGCTTCTTTGTACTGCTCATAGAAGATCTAAGCTTCTGGTTCTCAATACTCTTGTCAAGTTTGTACTTCTCCATTGTATGATATTTTCTCTTAAGTCTTTAAGCTTTCCAAATAAGAGTTCTAGCTTTGCTACCAATTGTTGGAAATAATGGGAAGTGTGTACTGAGAGGGGATGGGTGAATCAATACCTATAAAACTTTTATCTCTTTTAACCTTTATCCATTGTGTAATCAATTGCATAACCAACCAACTGTTCTATACTATCTTTGTGTGAGATATATCAATTCTTAAACTTTAACAAACATGTAAACATTCATATAAATATTCATGAAATTAATTGACTCATAACACAAGATATGGTAATGTAGAAAACCCCTGTTAGAAGGTAAAAACTATGGTGGGATGGCACCCACAAAAACTTCACTATCTGCAGATTGGAAGGGGTTGGTTAAGGCTTACAATGTGATCACTTCTGATGATCTACCCTATTAGGAGTATTATGTGGATATTGGTTAAGGTCTACTCTATTAAGAGCTTTAGAAACATTTTTTAGTGTGCACTCGGTTAAGAGATTTACAATAGGATTGTTAAATCCACCTTTCTTGAAAGGATTTCTTCTATTTTCTACACTTGTAAGAATGTAGAAAAAAATACTCATTGACCTAAGTGTATGCAATCTAACAATTGTTGATTACATATCTATTACAAATCACATGTATAAATGTATCACCTAATGTGATTGATTAATACTTCTGTTGCTCGGTAGCCTCTATTCTTGGTTCTTGATAACCAAATTCATCTTTTGATGTTATGCTTCTTGAAACTCTCAGTTTGATCCATAGATGTGCTTGTTGGCTACATTCATCCTCTCATCCTTTTTAAATGAATGATTACAACATATATTTATACAATAGATTGACCTAATGTAGTTTCACGTATTTGATGACATGTAATTGATTGAATGTTTGAAGATGTTAAGTTGATCACCGAAATGAAGAAAGATAATGCAAGATATTAAATCAGTTAATGGATTGTATTTTCATTGATGTCAACTTGATATAATCTAATCGGTCATAATCAAAGTGTCAAAGACTTCAGAGAATCAAAGAGATAAAGATTATGCTTTCTATAATGCATAAAATACAAGTATTCACAATGTGACTACAAACACCGATGGTTAGTGGAACCCGACGGATAGAGATCATCGACATTCAAGTCACAGTGATGTCCAAGAAAGAACACCAATGAGCAGAATCACAAGCATACCCAACAGCTAGAAACATAGTATAAACCGATGGAGAATCCCGAGGAGAACTGGAGTGTTGACCAATGCTATCAAAGAGTTAAACCAAAATTAACTTGAGTTCAGAAATGAAAAAATATCTAGCTGGAAGAGCTAAATATAGAGTTAACTAGTAGTTATCATTGTTTTCATCGACAAGATAAGCCAGAGATAAGTAATTGATTTAAAGTTGTTTTGTCTTGTTGGCAAGAAGATCTCAGTGAGATAAAACATGAGTTTTTATTTAAATCTAATTGGTGAGAATTGTGGATCATGCCAAATTCAAGAAAATCAAGAACCTAACAACGGTGATATCATGTCTATAAAGAGACAACTCAATTCTTTATGAATTGATGTGGGTGAATGAATGAAAAGAGGATGTTGAAGAGAAACTTCATATAGTGTTGATCAACAAGCTGAGGAAAGAGATAAAGTTTTCTGTGGACACTGAGCAAAAGAGCACAGCATCACCGAAAAGAATCAATGTGGAACAAAGGTATAAAAAAAGTTATATTGATCATAACATTTTTGTGAGATTACAATAGATCTAAAAATCTGCAAGTATAAGTTGTATATGTGAACAAATCATACTATTTTAGTTTAACCATTGATTCAGTAAGTCTCTTAACTGAGAGTGATTTAAATATCCTTTCTATATTGAGATACATCTAATGGAATATCAAAAATTTTGATCATGAAGATAGCATGAGATGCCAGATACCTATTGACAGGCCAAGTGAGTGTTTGATCAAGGATGGTAGCATATAGATGCCCGATATCAAGTGACAGACTAAACTTTTAAATCCTCTAACAAGGTCACACCTAACAGTATTTTTTTAACCTTTAACAGGGTTGGCTCTTCACTGAGCTCACTTCAGAAGAGTGAAAAAATTGGGTTACCAGTCCCAAGTGGTTTTTCCATTAATAGGGTTTCCACGTTAAAAATCCATGTGTCAATGTGTTTATGAGTCATTACTTTAGTGTTTTTCATTACACTTAACTTAGCTGGATTGATCAGTATACTCTAGATAATTTACTGTCTTTCGGTAAATTAACAGACTGTTGTTTGGTAAATCTATAGTAGAAGGTTTTACAAAGCATGTCGAGGAGTAGTAATTTGATTAAAGTATTTGGAGGCATTCATCTTATAGGGTTGACGATAACTAGAGGTATAATATTGTGGTACCATGTTTTAAGGGTTGATTATTGGAATTTTTTTGAGGCCACTGATTCACCCCCCTCTCAATTATTACTAACAATTGGTATCAGAGCTTGTGTGCTTAGAAAGGGATTTTAACAGCTCAAGCAAAAGATCACAAGATGAATAGACGAGATGTGCCCAAGTTGAATAAAGACAAATTTGCATCATGGAAAAGCAGAATAAGACTCCACTTATTAGGTATTGGAAATGATATTGTTCAATATTTAGATACTGAATATGTGTTGCCTACAGGACCTCACACTCTTGAGAAATTAAGACTCAAGCATGAGCATAACTGCATGATGATAGAACTTGCATCATCACTCTCTGATGCTAATTTTGAAGATGTCAAAATATGCACCTCTATAAAGAAAATGTGGGATAAGTTGAAGCTTGTACATGGAGGAGATCCCAATGTACTTAGAACAAAGGCAGAAAGCCTAAGAGGGAGGTTTGATGACCTAAGGATGAAAGATAGAGAAAACATTACTCATTATAGCTGCAGAATCAAAGAGGTAGTAAATTCTATCCAAGGAGTTGGAGGTGTACTTGAAGAGGAGATAGTGGTAAGAAAAATCTTAATAACCTTATTGCCTTTTTATGCTATTATAATTTATGCTATTGAAGAAATGAGAGTAGTTGCAAACAATATAGTTACTCTAGATAGTCTAATTGGTAGACTAATTTCATTTGAGATGAATAACTTTGACAATAGTGTTTTACCATTCATAGAATCTGCATTCAAATCTTCTTTCAAGATAAGTAACTCAAGTCATAGACATGATGTTAGAAATGATAGTGATAGTGAAAATGAGGATCAAGAAGTTGATGAAATTGAAGCACTTATGGCTAGAAGATTGTAGAGAGGAAAAGGTAGATACAAAGGTAAATTACCACTTGTATGTTTCAATTGTAAAGAGGTTGGACACTTTGCTGCAAGATGCCCAAATGAAAGAAAAGATGACAGAGGAAATGACAGACCTTATGAGAAGAATTTTGATAGAGGTGAAAATAGAGATTACTGGAGCAACCGACAATCTAACAAGAGAGATACCTGAGACTACAAGGACAAAGGGAATAAATCTTCTTACCTAGCTAAGAATAGATCTGATGACATCGACACCGAATTAGAAGAAGACATTGAGATGGTATTTGTAGCCATGAAGGATGATTCAGATGAAGATGAAGAAAGGTATGTAGAAACTGCACTCATATCTAAAGTTAGTAAAAAGGATGTCTAGATCATTGATAGTGGCTGCACTCATCATATGACCGGTGATAAACAAAAGTTTGAGACTTTTGAATACTATAATGGTGGTTCAGTAAGAATGGGAAATGATACACCTTGTCCAGTTGAAGGTAAAGGAACCATAATGT
>MU217836.1:131623-150705 GCA_018584345.1 Thuja plicata | reverse complement strand
CAAAAGGTAACCTTTTCTATCTTGATGACACTAACACCACTTGTTTAATGGCTAGAAATGAAGACATATGGTTGTGGCACAAAAGATTGTGTCATGTGAACTTTGAAAACATGATAAAGATAAGAAAAAAAAATAAAGATAAGAAAAAAAAGGAATGTTGGAGGATTACCGACAATGACTAAGCCTGAGCATATCATGTGCAAGAATTGTCAAAAAGGTAAGATGACAAAGTCTAGTTTCAAGAGCAAAACCCAAATATCTACTGCAATTCTAGAGTTAGTCCATACAGATCTATGTGGACTGATGTGAACAAAGAGATACTATGGAGATAGGTATTTTATTCTCTTTGTTGATGATTTTTCCAGAATGATGACAGTCATGTTTTTAAAAGATAAATCAAAAGCATTTAAGATGTTTAAATGGTACAAAGCAATGGTAGAAAAACAAAGTGAAAAGAAATTGAAATGCTTAAGGTCAGATAGAGGAGGGGAATTTACTTCAGAATAATTCACTAAATATTGCAATGAGCATGTAATTAAAAGACAGGTTTCTGCACCAAGGACACCACAGCAAAATGGAATTGTTGAAAGGAGAAATAGATCAATTGTTGACTGTGCAAGAACATTGATGATATAGAAATGCATCACTCAAACAATCTGGAGGGAAGCTATCAGTACTACTGTCTACACACTAAATAGAGTACAATTGAAGGACACAAAGAAGACACCCTATGAGCTTTGGTATGGTCATACACCCAATGTAAGTTACTTCAGAATCTTTGGTAGTCAATGTTATATATTCAAGGATGATAGAAATGGAAAACTTGACAGCAAAAGTGAAAAAGGTATCTTTCTAGGGTACTCAACCAAAAGAAAGGATTATAAATGTCTTAACAAGTCATCTAAAAAAATCATTGAAAGTGAAAATGTGAAAATAGATGAATTTTCAGAAAAGAATGATAAGGAAAGAAAAAAGGAACTGGAGAACTACAATAGGTTTATTTATATATAACCTGACACTCTACCTGAGAAATAGTGTGTCGCTCCTGAGCATCAGAACATTGTACCTAAACATCAGGCTACAATTACTGACGATCAAGATAATACTCAAGATGATGTTTCGAACAATGGAGATGAAAATGAAGGTGAAGAAGATAATCAGAATGATGAACATAGAGTTGAACCAAAACTTGACAAGTATGTTAGAAGACATCATCCACAAAATAAAATCATAGGAGACAAGAAGGCTAGAACAAGAACAAGAAGTAAGTCACTTAACACCAGATGCTTACTTTGTGATTTTGAGCCTAAATCTATTAACAATGAACTTGAGAATGAAGAATGGGTCAGTGCTATGAATGAAGAGATAGAAAATATTGAGAATAACAATACATGGACACTAGTACCAAGACCAGATGACAAGAATGTCATCAGTACCAAATGGATATTCAGAAACAAGCTGAATGAGAATGGAGAAGTCACTAGAAACAAAGAAAGATTAGTATGCAAGGGATATGCACAAGAAGAAGGTATTGATTATGGAGAAACCTTTGCACCTATTGCTAGACTAGAAGGAATTAGAATTTTACTTGCTTATGTTGCATTTAAAGGATTCAAGGTATACCAAATGGATGTCAAATTTGCATTCCTAAATGGAATATTGGAGGAAGAGATATACATTGAACAACCAGAAGGGTTTGTTGATCCAGACAAGGGAAACATGGTATGTAGACTACATAAAGCCTTGTATGGATTGAAACAAGCACTAAGGGCCTGGTATGAAATACTTCACTCATATCTCATCAGCATAAAATTTTTTAGAACAAGTGAAAATAGCAATCTATACTTAAAAGAAGATACCTATGGTAATATTCTAATTGCTGAAATTTTTGTTGATGATATAATTTTTGGTGGAAATGAATTTTTATGCAAATCCTTTGCTAATGAAATGAGAAAGGAATTTGAAATGTCTATGTTTGGAGAGATCAAATTATTTCTTGGTCTTCAAATTCTTCAACAAGATGTAAACATTTACATCACTTAGTCCAAATACATCAAGGAAGTGCTAAAGATATTCAACATGGAAGATTCCAAACCAGTTGGAACACTTGTGGCTACTGGATGCAAGCTGACAAAAGAAGACAAGACAAATGAGGTAAATCAAACCTTATATAGATCAATGATTGAAAAACTAATGTATGTTGTTTGTACCAGACCAGATATAGCACATGCAGTGGGGATAGTTGCAAGGTTCTCTGCTAATCCCAAAGAATCACATATGACTGTTGTCAAAAGAATTTTGAGATATTTGAAGAACACTGAGGGCTAGGGATTATGGTACAAAAGAGAAGGAAAATTTGAGCTACAAGTCTATACAGATGTTGATTAGGCTGGAAACATTGATGACCAAAAGTGCACAAATGGAGGAGCATTCTTCATGGGTGACAGACTTGTCACATGGATAAGCAAGAAGCAAGGATGCATCTCTCAGTCTACTATAGAAGCAGAGTATGTGGCTGCTGCTGAAAATTTCTCTAATATTGCATGGATCAAACAATTACTGGAAGGTATGCATATGAAGATCCTTGAACCAGTAATTATCTATTGTGATAATACCAGTGCAATAAATATTTCTAAGAATCCAGTCATGCATGCTAAGACTAAACATATTTCTATCAAGTATCACTATCTAAGAGAACAAGTGCAAGCAAAAGAAGTGACACTGGAATATGTTCAATCAAAGGAATAGTTAGTTGATATATTCACAAAGCCATTACCGAAGGATACTTTTGAGTACCTGAGATAGACTAGAGGTTCAACCCTTGTCTATCGGCCAGTAATCTGACTAGGAGGTTGCATTAGCCTATACGAAATTTGAAGATCGATCATGTTGATGAAAACACTATGATGGAAAACAACATATACATATGTATATTGCAAGATACATATCTGCACCGAAAATCAGAACTTTGTACTGCTGATGGATAGGGAAATTCAAGGAATATATTATACAAAGGGATAGAGCATGATATAGATGATAAAATAAGGAGAAGTGTTTTTTTTTGGCATTTTAGTCAAAGGGAGAGAAATATATCATTATCATACAAAAGGGAGAATTATCATCAGGGAGATTTTATTTATCATACAAAGGGAGAGATGATCTCATTATCAAAAGGAGAGATATGATAAAATAAAATATTATATCAATATCCATGAAGAGAAGTTCCTGAGAATTAGAAAGGAAGATTTAATCAATATTCTAAGGGAGAGAAATTGATTACACATGAAATATCCATCTAAGGGAGAGAAGTAACAAAGGAAGAGAGTTCAGACAAAGAGAAAGATTGTTGTTAAAGGAAAAAGAGATTATCAAGAAGAGGAACAGTCAAGGAAGAGCACATATCATAATAGAGATATCAGATGATACATCTATCTGGAGAAGGGATTGAAGATTGAAGAAAACCACTCTGCATGAAACAAATCTAAGCTATTTTTGAGCTTACCAAGAGCCAGACATTTTTAATAGTTACATTAGGAAAGCTTGATGAAACTATGTATTTCATATTGTATTAGTAATAGTATAGTATGATAATGTACTATGTTTCCATCAATGCCAAAGGGAGAGATTGATGACATGTAACTGATTGAATGTTTGAAGATGTTAAGTTGATCATCAAAATGCAGAAAGATGTTGCAAGACAATAAATCAGTTAATGGATTGTATTTTCATTGATGTTAACTTGATATAATCTAATCGGTTATAATCAAAGTGTCAAAGAGTTCAGAGAATCAGAGAGATAAATATTATGCTTTCTGTAATGCATAAAAGACAAGTATTCACAATGTGACTACAAACACCAACGATCGGTGGAAACCGATGGATAGAGATCACCGACAGTCAAGTCACAGTGATGCCTGAGTAAGAACACCGATGAGAAGAATCACAAGCATACCTGATGGCCAGAAACATAGTGTAAACTGATGGAGAAGCCCGACGAGAACTGGAGTGTTGACCGACGCTATCAAAGAGTTAAACCAAAATTAACTTGAGTTCAAAAATGAAAAAATATCTAGCTTGCAGAGATAAATATAGAGTTAACTGGTAGTTATCATTGTTTTCATTGACAAGATAAGCCAGAGATAAGTAATTTAGTTAAAGTTGTTTTGTCCAGTTGGCAAGAAGATCTTTGCGAGATAAAATAGGAGTTTTTCTTTAAATCTAATTGGCAAGAATTTTTGATCATGCCAAGTTCAATAAAATCAAGAACCTAACAATGGTGATATCATGTCTATAAAGAGATAACTCAATTCATTACAAATTGATGTGGGTGAATGAATGAAAAGAGGATGCTGAAGAGAAACTGATGAAGAGAAACTTCATACAGTGTTGATCAACAAGCTGAGGAAAGAGCTAAAGTTTTCTATGGACACCGAGAAACAGAGCACAACATCACTGATCAAAATCAAAGTAGAGAAAAGGTATAAACAGAGTTATATTAATCAGAATATTTTTGTGAGATTATAATAGATCTAAAAATATACAAGTATAAGTTGTATATGTGAACAGATCATACTATTTCAGTTTAACCATTGATTTAGAAAGTCTCGTAACCGAGCGGGATTTAAAGATCCTTTCTATATTGGGATACATCTAATGGAGTATCAAAAATTTTGATCATGAAGATAGCATGAGATTCCAGATACCTATTGACAGGCCAAGTGAGTGTTTGATCAAGGATGGTAGCATAGAGATGCTCGATATCAAGTGACAGACTAAAGTTTTAAATCCTCTAACAAGGTCACACCTAACAGTGTGTTTGTAACCTTTAATAGGGTTGTATCTTCACTGAGCTTACTTCAGAAGAGTGAAAATTTTGGGTTACCGGTCCCAAGTGGTTTTTCCCTTAACAGGGTTTCCACATTAAAAAACCATGTGTCAATGTGTTTATGAGTCATTACTTTAGTGTTTTGCATTACATTTAACTTAATTGGATTGATCAGTATACTCTAGATAATTTACTATCTTTCAATAAATTAGCAGACTGCTATTCGGTAAATCTACAGTAGAAGGTTTTACAAAGCATTCCGGGGAGTAATAATTTGATTAAATTATTTGGAGGCATTCATCTTATAGGATTGAAGATAACTAGAGGTATAATATTATGGTACCAAGTTTTAAGGGTTGATTATTGGAATATTTTTGAGGCCACTGATTCACCCCCCCCCTCTCAGTTATTACTAACAGTATTACAAAACTAACTCTATGATCAAAGGTTTACGACTTGACCTTGATCTCCTAGTCTGCATGTTTTTAATCAGTTAGACTGATTAAAAAAATTACAATAATATTAATTTTTTCTCAAGAAATGGATTTAAAACAAATAAAAACTCTATAAATAGAATATAGCTATTTCATCTGATGTGGAAGTTAGATCCACTTTTCTCAGGATATAACTAACTTTCAGTGTTTGATGCTCAGTTTTCTCTGAAATCAATTTGATTGTCTTTCAATTTTCACTGTATTTTGCTCATCGGGTTCCACTGTCGATTTACTCCTGTCAGGTTCCTCTTTATCATGTTTGGGTTGCACTTTCAATTTACACTTCAAAACTGTGTCATTGGGTTTCACCTTGCTTAGCAATTTTGGTCTGTACTGAAAACCTGACTTTCAGTGTAGTGTAATCAATGGTTTATTACAACTATTTTTTCTTTGCATACTATTGGAAAAAATTTATTTCATCACTTCATTTAACCATGCATCATTCTTATATAATCATTGCTATTTCTTCAAACTGTTGCAACATATAAACATGAATTTAATCTTTTCCCTAATTTATTACATTGTACTAATCAACTATGACAATGAAATAATATGCTTGATCTACAACAATCATACTTAATTTACAAGATTCATATAAGTGATTCAAGAAATGTTTAAATCTCTACTTTAGATATCCCCAAAATTATTCACACAATTGCTAACACAGAGCAATAGAGAAATCATAAATCCTTAATTCATTTTGCAAATGATATTTTCAACTAATTTCTTTAGAAGTAGACATACATTTCATAGTAGTCATATTCAGTGATTTGTTTTTTTTCTTGGTAATAATGATTTATTTTATTAATTATCTAGAAATATACACAAAGTATTCACAGTAGGCATTAATGTTACTTCTAACCACCACCAAAAAGAAGTTTCTATACCCTGACTTCTACCCCAAACTATTGAAAAGATCCATTTTTCAATATTTCATCAGCTGTCAAAATTCGTCACTACAAAATAAGAAATCCTACCCTTTTACAACATTGCACACCAAAAACTAGCTAAGATTGATGAAATTTTCAAAACTTACAAAAACATTAGTGAAACTTGTCACCCAGATTCTAGTGGATGAATAAGATCATCTTCAAACACTGGTCGTCCATCTTTCCATTTACAGGATCATGCCCTACGATCTCTGGTAACATTCCTGTGCATTAACCTCAACAACGTCCTCCTTCCCAAAACCATGTTCCTTAACCTTAGTGACCTCCTCCTTCTCTGAACCCTATGAGCCCTACCCTAGCCTTCAATGAGCCCTACCTTGGCCTTCAATTCTTCCAATTTTTCTTCTACATGCATTGGATCGACAAACACTTTAAATGCATCCTATCCAAGATTTTCTTTCTTGGTTCATTTATCTCTCTGCCTCTCATCAAGACTCTAGATGAATGGAATATAACCCGTGTAACCCTCATCTTCTATTAGCTCATTGCAATCCATCCCCTTTCCTGGAACTGCCCACTTGAGAATGGACTCCAACCCAACCAAACACTTTGTAAGAACTATCGCCTCCATTATTCTCCTCATTTTTGTTGTTGATTCTTTGAATTGAAACCCCATGCCAAAATCATGGAGTACAAATTTGTATTAGTTTAGTGTCTATTCCTCAATTGATCAAACACGACACCCAAAATCAAACACACAATCTTTGTCAACCTTTTATCTTTGTACAAAAACATGTGTTCAAGCTTCTCATCTGTAACCGGCCAAAGAACAATTTTTTTCTATTTAGATGCTCTCAATGTGAAAGGAGTCTCCATCTGTGATACACTGAAACAATTCTTTCACCCTTCACCGATACCTATGTGCATAAATTTATTCCTTAATAAAATGTTGATAAATGGGCTTGTGTGGGAGACTTATAATTTTTTTGGCACATTCCAACCATTAATGTGATGTCTAGACTTATAATTTTTTCAGAATAAAATGGCGACAAATGGGCTCATGTGGGAGACTTATAAAGTTTTTGGCACACTCCAACCATTAATGCGATGTCTAGACTTATAATTTTTTTGGAATAAAATGGTGATAAATGAGCTTGTGTGGGAGACTTATACATTTTTTGGCACACTCCAACCATTAATGTGATGCCTCATAATCATTACTGACTTTCCTTTTAGGAGGTTTTTGTTCTTGTGCCATGTCATTCCAACATCCACCACCTTAATAAATGATGCTTTTCAAAATATTAAAATATAACTCTTCACGTGGTTATATATCATTAAAAAATCCTCAAATTCAAATTTCATAATTTATTCTATTAAATCTGAAATTATTTTACTTTGTGTTGTTCAATTTATGGTAAATTATTTGCATTCTCAGTAACAAAATGGGGAAATGGCTATGTAGCTGACATTTCCTACCTGATTGGACAATTTTAATGCATTTATTAATTTAATTTATAAAAACCAAAAATAGTTGTCTTCTAAATTTGAATTTAATTAATAAATACAATAAAATTGTCCAATCATGTAGGAAATGTCAGCTGCATAGCCATTTCCACAAACTGGAAGCTATGGCAAGAATTTTTTTCTTCGACTATTCCATCTTTGTTCTTTGACTATTCCTGCAGCCATTGGAACTCTGTCCTATGACTATTCCTGTAGCCATTAGAAATATCTTCTTTGACTATTCCTACATGCATTGGAATTATGTTCTGTGACTGTTCATGTAGCCATTGGATCTCTATTCTTTGATTCTTCCTGTGGCCAAGGAAGAATAGAGTAACTTCCTATTTGTTTTCTAAGCACTACATTTTTGTTATCTACTTCACATATGTTTAGTTGTATATTCATGTTTAGTACTCAAGATATTTATTTTCAAGCATTTTCCTTCAGTACTATTTCCTTGAAGAAAACTACTAAACACATTATACATTCATGAAATTATCATGAAGACAAATTTGGCTATTATGAACAAAAAAATTATGTAACATAAAGAAAACAGAGTAGGAGACAATCTTCAAATGATATTTTCAATTAATTTCTTCAGAAGTATTCATACATTTCATTTAATACAAGAATTTTTCATTCCTATTTCTACAAAAAAGACCTATTACATAAAATATTCTACTTATCCCTGTACAAAGAATTTTTAGAACCCGTAAGATAGGCCTTGATATTTATTTTATAGACACAAGGAATGCAACAAGCTATAGGCCAGAGTGTCACTTTTATATTCTATTACCAACTGCCACTAGTCGATGAGCGAAGATATTCTCCAAATGAAGGTTGTTACCTCTTTTTGTGTTCTCATGTTAATCCAGAGGAGGCCATGGAGTGCTTATTATTGCGAGGCTTATGACCCAAACAGGCTTTTGAGCCATGTCATTATCGCACATGGGTGGTTTTTGAGGCATAAAATGCCAGGAGTCAAAATTCTCACCATCTTCCCTCATGGTAGATGGCTTTGAAAATACAACACAAGGAGAAACAAATGACTCCAAACTACCATCTTGTGTCTACAAAGAGATCGAAGGTATTTGCAAGCTGTGGACATAGTTTTTAGAAAAGTTTAGAGTTTTCAGCAAATTTCACAGCTTTCATTATCTCTTCGGTTACCGAAGGTAATTTCATTGTCTCTTTGATTACAAAATGTACTCTCAACTGGTTCACCACCATGATCCTTGTATATCTCTTGCAACATGGCTTGGTCTAACCCCTTCTTGTTACAGTAAAATCCCTCTGTAGCCTCAACAAGCCCCATCCTTAGCACTCAAACAAAGAAACACTCCCTTCAAATCATGGAAAACCCAAATTTATACAACCCACATAACTCATTCTGCATTTTTTCCTTACTGTATTTAAGCTATGGCTCACACTTTCAAACTGCAAAAAAATAAGCAACAACTATCCCAAGATGTGCACCTATCCTAAAAACCACAAGACCTGTCATTGTGGCCTTTTCCATTGGTTATAGCAAGTTAAATGTCATACTCAAACAATTGATCCATAAGGGAATCATTTTCTAGAAAGGGAATGATTTTTAGATTAAAAACTGCAACATTCCATCAGTCATGATGTCACTTCTTAGATTCTTTCGGCAATGTCTATGCAGCACCCAAAACTCCTATTTAATGTAATTATATTGTGTCTTAAATTGTAATTATTAATTAACTAAAAATGTTATAATCATTGTTTTTCAATTTTAAATAAACTAACATTAATTTTTAATTAATTAATAAATACAATAAATGGTACATTTTGGGTGCTGCGTAGACATCCCGTAGGCTATCTTTAGCCTCGCGAACATTAAAACTAATTTCTTTCTTTCTTTCTCTTATGTCCTAGCCTAGCAATTTATTGTTTATTTTTCACGTGCTTTAAGTTGTGCTTAAAGTGTTTATCACACCATCATGGAGGTTAAGACATATGATAGCTAATGGTTGTGAGGCTGTGTGGCGGTGATAAATGTATTGTCGCATCCTCGTAGGCCTAAATTGAAATTAAGGAAAATAGTTGTGAACTTTTAATGAAATGAATTGATAACCCATATTAATTAATCCATGAATGATGTAGCTTGGTAACGCGGGGAGACAAGAGAAACATTCGATGTGCCACCATGCAGGACCCACAACCTCTTAACCAAAGAATAATGCATGTGCATTTATAAATGGGTTAAACTGTTGCATCCTCGTAGGCCTAAATTGTAGTTAAGGAAAATGGTTGTGAGCTTGCAATGAAATGAATTGATAATCCATATTAATTAATCAACAAATAACACATCTTGGTAACATGGGTAGACAAGAGAAACATTACACTACACCACTGCATATGACCCACAACCTATTAAACAATGAATTATGCATGTGCATTTATAAATGGGTTAAGTTGTCACGTTCTCACAGGCCTAAATTGTAGTTAAGGAAAATGGTTGTGAGATTGCAATGAAATGAATTGAAAACCCAGGTTCGGTAAGTTGTAACCTCTTGACATTATATATGGGTTACTCAAAAATATTTGAAAATCTATTGAAGAAAGAAGTGGCAGTACGAAGAATCAATATTCTCTATGTAACACCCAAAATTGCTAATTTACAGTAATTATTAATTAATTAAAAATGTCATATTCATTGTATTTAAATTTTGAATTAATTAATAATTACAATAAATAGGAGTTTTGGGTGCTTCATAGACGTTGCCATCAAATATGGCAAGCCAAAAAATAGATACTTTAACATAACGCCTAATTTGATGCCTACTCATCCAAGTGGTGTTCATTTGGGCATCAATACATGCACCACTATTGACATAAATCAAGGTGCTACATTGTTCCCACCCTCGTGTCAGTATCTTTAGCTCAATGCAAAGATCACAATGACTCATGATGACCAAATGAATAGCATCGTATTTCCAAAAAAATTGGGGAGAAAGACATTAAAAGAGTGTGTGGAAGAAAAATACGGAACCAAAAAGGGAGCTAATAATAGGGAATTATTGTAGTGTCAGATGAATTCATGTCTACTAAATTTTCCTTTATGTCTCTCTAACCAACCTTTTACCTAAAGTTTCTTACCTTTCTTCTTTTGAGTAATTATATATACAACATTGAGAAACCTAAAGTAGTTGTTCAAGCTCAACCTACAATAACCAATAATCCTATGATAACTATAAAAAGGATGCACTCAATCAAATTCCTTCCAAACTCCTAACAAGCCAGTGATAACTATGAAGGGGTATCGTCAAAAACACTCTCTTCAAACATTCAATACACCTGTGATTAAGGTTAAGGGATTTAATCAACCAATTTCTTTTCAAACTCCAAACAAGACAATTATAACTGTAAAAGAAAAATCTAGAAGTCCTTTGGAGTTTATTAAGGATTATCATGTTGTGCCTCACACTTTTCTCACAAGAAATAATCCTCAACCTACTGATCTAGTTTTTCCTACTTCTCTCCCACATTCTCAACTTGTTCTTCCTATGGCAACAAGCTTATCTCCCAATCTTGTAAATGAGTATGATTTTGAAGAGAAATTAAGTGGTACTCCCACCAATATTTCTCTTTGGGAACTTCTTCAAACTTCTCCTACATATCATGAAGCCTTTCAAAAATCTTTAACCACTCTTCCAAATCTACCACCTAATTAGGACAACATTAATTCCTTTTTGGAATGTATGTAAACTACCCCTGTCCCAACTCAAATTGTGTTTACTAAAGATGATTTACCTTCTAAATAAGTTCAAGATCAACATGATTATCTTATAGTAGTTGTCCTTATCAATGGTAATCTCATTTGTAGGACTTTAATTGATAATGGGTCCAAATTAAATGTTTGTAGTATGGACATATTACGTGAAATGAAAGTTGATTTTCAACTATTAAAATTAATTTTATTCCTATTTATGGCTTTGACAATATTGCTAAGAAAAAATTAGGTATCATCACATTACCTATCAAGCTAGGTCTAGATATTCTAGATACTCCTATTCATGTGATGCATGGACCTCTTAACTATAACCTTCTTTTGGGATGACCATGGTTACATGCTATGCATGTTGTTCCTTCAACTCTTCATCAAAAATTCAAGTTTATATACAATAATTTGATGTACATACTTCTTGCAAATGATAAACTAAATAGTTATTTTCATACTAAATCTAATAATAAATGTATGTCTATTGAAGCAAAACAAGATTTAGAGCCTGAACCTAAAGATGATCCTTCTCCTACTAGTGTCCTTTTGGATGATTACTAGGGATCCTTAGATTTCAAACTAAATTATGTTGGAGAATACAAAGTCTCAACATTTGAACTGAAACACTCTAAACCTGGCCAAGAATCTAAAACAATAACTTCTCTTTCTGCTGGGCTTAGTAACAATTTTGATCCTGGATCCACTCCTAACAAATCTTTAGAAACTATCAAGATTTATTGTTATAACACGGTTACTTATGAGGCTCCATTGACACTTTTTGATATGGCTTCTCTTTATGGTCCTGGTTATCATTTATTAGTGAAACATGGATTCAATTGGAATGTATGTGTAAAACATGAACATGACATTCAATTTCCCTTAGGAAATGAGGGGCATTAACATTCTTATGGCCTAGGATTTAATCCTTATAAGAAACCTCAAAAAGTCACTCTCAATGTCAATACTATATCTTTTGAACCTTTGAAACTTGTGAAACATCACCTTATTGCTTTTGATCAAAAGACCTCTTTTGATACTTTTAGTAATGATGATGCTTTAGTTTAAATCTTGGGGGCATATGATGATTTCCCTCCTTTTCATCATAATAGGGGATTTCCTTATTCTTTGAATGTTGAAGCATACTTTTGAAAAGGCATTAGTTTGGAACATAAACATGAATTCCCTTTGCCTATGGATGTTCCTCAACAAAGTAATCTTTTGATTACTTACACCATTGATGTGCAAATGGATCCTTATAATTCCCAAAAAGTGATCAAGATTGGTAAATTTATAGATGAAGATGAACAAAAGGAACTTACTTCTCTTCTTCTTGAATTTCCTGATGTCTTTGCTTCAGCTTATTTGGATATACCTGATATTGATCCCAAAATTGTTATGCATAACATTGTTCTTCTTCCTAATGTAAAGCCAATAAAACATGAAATTAACAAGATGAATCCCAATATTGCCTTACTTTTAAATGTTGAAATTGAAAAACTCCTTGATTTTGGCTTTACTCGCCCTATTGATTATTCTCCTTGAATCTCAAATTTTGTAGCTATATCCAAAGGCGAGAACAAAATTCAAATGTGCATGCATTTTTTAGAATTAAATTAAGCTTCCTTGAAAGATGATTTCCCGCTCCCAAATATTGATATGATTGTGGACTCCATAGTGGGACACACCTTATTATCTTTTATGGATGGTTTTTCTAGATATAATCAAATATTTATCCCTCCTCAAGATCAATACAAAACTACATTTATCACTCTTTATGGAACCTTTTATTGGGTTTCCATTCCCTTTGGATTGAAGAATGAAGGTGCTACCTATCAATGTGCTATGACACTTATCTTTCACGATTATATCCACAAGATTTTTGAAGATTATGTGGATGAAATTCTTTCCAAGTCTATTACTCATAATGATCATGTTATTATTCTTATAAAAATCTTTGAACAAATGCATAAATACAACATGTGCTTGAATCCTCAGAAATGTTCTTTTGGCATGGATAGTGGAAAACTTCTTGGATTCATAATTTCAAATAGTGGGATTGCGGTGGATAAAAAAAATATTGATGTCATTGTTACTATGCCACCTCCCCAAAACATATCACAACTTCATATTTTACATGGGAAAATACAAGATATTTGCCAATTTGTATCACATTTGGTAGATCGTACAATTCCCTTCACTTCCTTGTTAAAGAAAGACACTACTTTTTCCTCGAATGATGATTATAAACAAAAATTTGAATAATTCAAATAGTATCTTTCTAATCCTCCTATCTTGCAACCCACTCAACCCAATCAAACATTCTTCTTATATACTTCTACTTCTCCTAATGCCTTGGACACTATTTTAGTTCAACATGATAAAAATGGGATTGAGTGACCAATGTATTACATTAGTCATACTTTGATGGATTATGAAACTCGATGTACACCGATAGAAAAACAATGTATTTATCTATTTTTTACTTGTCAAAAACGCATACATTATCTTCTCAAAGCTGAAATCAATATCATCATAAAATTTTATCCTTTGATACATGTTTTCTCAAAAACTGACCTTTCAGGATGCCTGGCTAAATGGTTTATGATGCTAAGTGGATTGGATCTAAATTTTGTTTCCCAAAAAAAAATTAAAGGACAAGCTTTGATCGATCAATTTGTTGAAGCTCCTTCACTAGCTACAACTTCTAGTCCTATCATTTCCCCAATAATTTTTTGTTACCTAATGACACCGATGATATATGAGAGTTATACTTTGATGGATCTAGATGCAGAACTGGCTCTGGTATTGGTGTTATTCTTGTATCTACTTTAAAGAAACTGATCTATTTATCATATCATCTTAAATTTTCTTTTACCGACAACTTTCAGGAATATTAAGCTCTTATTGCTAGATTTAAAGAAACTTTATCCCTTAAGGTGAAAAATATAAAAATCTTTAAAGATTCACAATTGATATTGAAAAAAATCAATGGAACATATCAAGATAAACATTCTAAGTTAACCCAATATCGTTCTCTTGCCTTAATTTTTCTTGGACAATTCTCTTCTCATTATATTTCATCTCTACCCCGTAAGGATAATAGACATGCAGATTCTATGGCAAGTGCATCTTCTCTTATCTCTTTAGAGAAAAATGTTGATAGTTATCAATTCACCATACATATTATTATGAATCTTGATATCTCCAAAAATTATAGTGATGACATTTTTTTCTTTACTCTTTATTCAGATGAATGGTATTCATGCATCTTTCATTATTTGCAAGATGGTACTTTTCCTGAATCAACAACAAGAAACACTAGGGCTCCAATTTGCAAACTTTCTACAAGGTATATCATTCTTGCTAATATTATTTATAGGTGCTCTTACAACGGTCTTCTACTTTGATGTCTTAACAAAATGAGATTCCTATGACTCTGTAAGAGGCCCATTCAGGATCTTGTGGTGGGAATTTTTGTGGAAAATCCTTAGTGAACAAGCTCCTTTGTATGGGATATTATTGGAAAACTATGGAGCAAGACTCTTTTACTTTTGTCAAAAGATGTCCTCAATGTCAACATGAAAATAATCTCATCCATGATCCTTTACATGAACTTCACTCCCATGTAGCTTCATGGAATTTTAATCTTTGGGGACTGGATCTCATTGGAAAAATATCACCTCCTTCTTCTCAAGGACATACTTATATCATCACCACCACAAGTTAATTTACTAAATGGGTAGAGGTGGTTCCTCTTTGCTCTACTATAGCTATTTTCATTTGTAATTTCCTCCTAGACAATATTATTTGTCAATTTTTTATTCCATCAACGATAATATTTGATAATGGTACTCCTTTCAAGAACAAAGAAGTAACAAAGTTTATGGAGAAATATCATATCAAGCAATGTTTCTCTACTTTGTATTATCCTCAATCTAATGGTCAGACTAAAGCGTCTAAAAAAATCATTGAGAAAATTCTTAGGAAGATTTATAAAAAGCATGCTAAGGATTGGCACACTCAATTAACTTATGCTTTATGGGCTTATAGGACAAGTATTTTTACTGCAACAGGAAAAACTCGTTATAATTTAGTTTATGGTGCATACACAATTATGCCTTTAGAGTTGGAAATAACCTCATTAAGAGTTTACCTTAATGACATAATTGATAGTGACACTTTGAGAGAACGAAACCTTCAACAACTTGAAATGTTAGATGAACAATGAATTAACACACTTGAAAATATTCAAGCATATCATAAATATTTAAAGAGGAAGGATAATAATAAGCTGATTTAACAATCTTTCCCAGTTGGAGATTTGATTCTTTATGAGAATCAATGCAATGTCAATTCTCTTCTTGAAGAAAGAGGCAAATATAGTCCTAATTGGCTTGTCCCATACACCATAAAATAGGTTTATGGTTCTAGCACATATAGGATAGTTGATATGGATGATATACCCCTTAAGGACCCCATAAATGCTATGCACCTACATTGGTATATGCCTGATTCTTGCTCTCCTTCTTTTTTTATCTTCTTTCTTTCTTCATTTAATTATTCTAAACTGTAATGTGTTAGTATCTTTGGATTAGAGCATATGTGTTAATGGTTTAAGATTATCTTTTTTGTTTTCATATATTGCTTCATTCTTGACGAAAATGTACATCTTTTGGTCTTGAATTTCTATAATATGATAATCATTTTGGTTATGATATTACTTAAAAGATATTGGCACACCTCTTATTATTGTTTATTTCATATTTTCTATTAGAATAGATTAGTATTTATTTACTTTTGTTAGCTAGACTACATGTTCATCTATTTATTACCTCATCATCATTACATTTAATTAAAACCAAGTTTTGATTAAATCACATGTATATCATTTTAATCTTATAGCATTGGTTTCTAAATCAATCATAAAGACATTAAAAGCAATAATATACAGAAGAGCATAAACATCATCATATATATACCAAAATGTTAGATACATAAGTGACACTGTACAAAATGTGCCCTATATCCCAAAACATACATATCACATATCAAATCAATTCTTATCCATGAGATGATGACTCCCTGAACCCTCACGTCCATGATGAGAAGATGGTAGTCATGGTGGGGATGATGGTCTATGGGATGTGGTGGACTGTGAAAGGATCCTAGATGAGCTCCACATATCATATACCCACATAAATCCTCATATCTCCTATATCTCATGTTGGGTCTTTGCCAACTCCCATTGGAGTCTAACTTGTTCTTCCTTTATCAAATGCATATGTACTTGTATTGGCTCAAATAGATCCTTGTGCCGCCCACAGTCTCATTGTGATCCATATCTAACCTGTGATGATGATGGTATCTATAATGCTATGGTGATGCCTCCCACAACTTCACCCACAAAGAATCTCCATCCACTCATATCCACTATATATATCACATTAATAACATCACACACACACACACACACACACACACACACACACACACATTCTTGTAAACTATTGCATATTTAATTTTTTATGCCTAGATCTCTGTGTGCATATTTGGGATCATTAGTAGCTAGAGTCTATGGGGCTTTACCCCAAGATGTTGATGGGGGCATGGACTGACTACTCTCTCACCACTCTTGACAAGTAGCCTCTCTTGAGGGTGGTCTCTCTGATGAGGCTCTTTGGGGACATCTCCTTAGAGGGTTATTATCCATCTTCTCTACTTCATTTACCCCATGGTCCTCTTCCATAGGTGCCTCCTCAGGCATAACTCTCAGTTTCTCATCCTCTCTCTTCCCATAATCATGCTCCTCATCTTGAACTATAGCATTCTTTTTATCTATAGCATGGCCTCAGATATCTTTTAGGGTAGTCTCTCAGAAAGATGATTCTGATACCATGCGCACTGGTGTGTCAGTGATAATCACTCATCATGCATGCATCAGAAACTTTGTGTTGCACAAACATATCCTACTCCTCATCTATCACATAATCTATCATCCCAATATAATCTACTATAGGTCTTTGTATGACTCCAGGCCTTTGAATAAACCTCTACCCATGAGAATAAATTGACACTAATCGACGAACACCCTGTAGATATCTAAATTGTTCCTCACCCTTTCATAGTGGAAAGGCACCATAATGTAGTTGTTCCTTCCCATAATGTAGTTGTTCCTTCCCTCCAATAATCTATTTCTCTGCATGAACCTCATCTAATGGTTTGTGTCCATCTAGGATGACATGAGTCTATATGGTCTCCATATGATGTTGGTTGCCTGCAACTGATCTATGGTCACCCTCTAGTATAGAAAACCATGCCACTACTAATGTGCACTTAGTGGATATTTTTATGCCCATGGATATGTGGCATACACCTCAAATGGTAACTCTACTATTTGTGTACATGTTATATGCTCCATCATCCATACATGTAGAAAAGTATAGACTGCCAGGGTCCGCCTCTGATATCATACATGATTCCCCAACTCATAATACAAGTGGAAAAGAATATTTCTACCCTATGAGTATACAACATGATGTCTCTCCATACTCCATACCACATGAGTTAGAGGTGATGGAAATGTTTTACTTCTGCAATCTGGAGTTACTTCAAGAGAAATGGTACTCTATAACACCTTGCAGACCAGTGGAATCTCCTCTACATGAAGAAGTTCCTCTAGGGATATGTGATTTATGCTCACATCATCATGAGATTTTCCCAAGAAATATATTGATGACATTAATTTTCCATTAGTAAACAAACAAAACTTTCGGTAAGCATACACCAAAAGACAAAACAAAGAGCAAACATAAAATCAGATACAAAGAGGTCACTGAAAAATGACTAAGTACAAAGAGAACCAACGACACAACTTTGTGTGTACACTAAAAATGTAAATTCAGAAGGATAAAGAGGAACCTGACAGAGGAACCTGATGTGCAAGATAGAGTGCACACAAAGATATAGTTAAATAGGAAACTAAGAGAACAAACCGAAAGACAGTCAACTGATTACAGAGCATAACTGACTGTCAGAAATTGAGAGTCAATTGCAGCCCGCAAAAAGTGGATCTGAGTTCCACGTCAGATAAAGTAGTCTTATTTTATTTATAGAATCTTGATTTGTTTTTAAAACCATTTATTTAGGGAAAAGAAACATGAATGTAAGTGCTTTAATCAATCTAACTGATTTAAAACACATAGACTAGGAGATCAAGGTAAAGTTGTAAACCTGATCTTAGAGTTAACATTGTTTTTCATGAAACTTGATGATTTCAATCCATCTTATAAATAGATGATGAAATAATTCAATAAACAATGTGTGAATATAAAATAGAGGATGAATGAAGCCTACGAGCACATCTATGGATCAGATTGAGAGTTTCAAGAACCAAAACAACAAAAGGTGAATTTGGTTATAAGAACCAAGAAAAGAGGCTACCGAGAATCAGAGGTATTATTCAATCACATTAGGTGATAATATTATTCATGTAAAATTAAATAGATCTGTATCAGCAATAGGAGATTGCATTTACCAGGTCAAATTGTAATTTTCTATCATTCTAACAAGTGGAGCAAAGTGTAAAAATCCTTTCAAGGAAGGTGGATTTAACAGTCCAACTA
>MU217836.1:104421-131573 GCA_018584345.1 Thuja plicata | reverse complement strand
TTCTAACAAGTGGAGCAAAGTGTAAAAATCCTTTCAAGGAAGGTGGATTTAACAGTCCAACTACAAATCTCTTAACCGAGTGCACACTCAATAGTGTTGCTAAAGCTCTTAACCGAGTAGACTTTATTAAGTTTCCACAGATAATCTTAACTGGGTAGATCATCAGAAGTGATCAAATTGTAAGCCTTAACTGGCCCCTTCCAATCTGTAGATAGTGAAGATTTTTTGGGTTCCATCCCCACCGTAGTTTCTACTTCCTAATAGGAGTTTTCTGCGATATCATATCATGTGTTATGTGTCATTTACTTTTATGAATGTTTCTATGAATGTTCACATGTATGTTAAGTTTATGAATTGATATAATACACATCAAGATAATATAGATCAGATGAGTGGATATACAATTGATTACAAAAGGTTAATTTATAAAAGGATACAAAAGTTTTAGAGGTATTGATTCATCCCTCCCCTCTCAGTACACACTTCCCATTAATTCCAACAATTGGTGTAAGAGCTAAGTCTCTTATTTGGAAAAGCTTAAAGGCTTAAGAGAAAAGATCATACAATGGAGAAGTACAGACTTGACAAGAATATTGAAAATAAGAAGCTAAAAATTCAGATGTTCTTTGAATAGTATAAAGAAGCTAGAATCAACATGAGATAGTTGTTAGATGAAAGAAAGATTATGGCATCTCACTATAATGAGATAGATTATCATGAGGAAGAGATACCATATTTCTTTGAGTCTTCAGGATCAACTACAAGTAAAGCATCAGATACATTAGAAGAAAGCATCACAAGCCTAACTAAAATCAATCAACATCTGGATGGACAAGTTAAATCTCTACAAATTGGTCAAGAGACACAGATGGTAAGAATGATTGATGTCATGAACAATTCTAGACAAGCTGAGAAAGAAAGAACACTAGCTATTGATGATAGAAGAAATATTATAGAAAATATACAAGAAAAAGAGTCTAAAATACAAAGACATACAAAACATCACCATGAGATTACAAATCAGGTTATTCTTATGAGTCGAGAGGCAAACATAATAAATGTTGAACTCATTGAAAGAATAGAATCTATCAGTGAGCTAAGGGATGAGAATGAAAAGTTGAAATGTGAAATAAGAATTCAGCAGTAGAATAATGAAATTATCAAGAAAGTTGAGGAAAGCAATAAAAGAATGGATGATTTTCTTGAAGGACAACGAAGAGTCAACAACAACACCGGTCTAGGTTTTACCAAGAATGGAGAATCATCAAGACAAACTGATCCAAAGAATGTCTACACAAATCCAAGACCAAGGAAGCTTACATGAAATCATTGTGGGAAGAAAGGCCACATATTAAATGTATGCAGAGGCAAAATGAAAGCTATTCCTAAATCTACATCTTCATTCATAGGATTTTGTTATAAATATAACAAGAAAGGACATAAAGCATATGAATGTAAGTTTGAGATGAAACAACAAAATAAGGAAACCTATATGGACAAATACTATCCTACTTGCAAAATTAATGGGAAAACAACTCTTGAATGCTGGAAAAAGAAAAGGAAAGTATGGAATCCAAAAGGTTGATAAACTCCCTATCAACCGAAAAGAGTCAGTAACCAGTATGTATGGGATTACAACACTTGGACAAATTGTACAGCATGTGGAGATTTGGTCACATTGCTACAAACTGTATGAGAAAGTGGACTAGAAAGTCTAGAGGTTGGACTAACCCCAGAATGGCATGCTTACACTATCATAAAGTTGGTCATCTCAAGAAAGACTGCAGAGACTGAATGACATAGACCAGCACATATCCCAATGGAAACACCATTGAATACATCCGGAAAGCAAGAGACAAAATGTGGAGAAAAGCTTCAAACAATGATGAAGCTGGACCAAGCATTGCAAATGGTGACACCCCATCCAATGGATCTGGTGACATCACCACCCCCACCTAAGCAGAACAATTAAGTATGGAACTGCATTACCCCAAGTTATTATTTTACATCAGTTCCATAATATGTTGATTAAATGCCAAATTAGCATAAGTAAAGATGCATCATGGTACTAGTTAAAATCTGTGATAACTATGTTGTCAGGCATACATACCAAAATTTGTTGGTACACACTCAAAGCTGAGACTACCTACATTTACTGAGAAGCGTAGCTTAAAAGAAAATTTTCTAGTGTAAATCGAGCCTTGTCAGTAACTGATCAAATTGAACAAGTTGTTTGCAACACCAAAACCCGTCAGTAAAAGCAAGAGGTGTAATGACCGCCTTGAAACATCATGTTGTCACCGAAGGGAAGTTGAAGTCTTAACTGACAAACTCCATCTTCATACACCAAGGAGTTGGTAAGCATTAATGACACACCTTTTAGGTCAAACAGCTGCAAAAGGGCAACAAAATAGACTCATTATTCACCATAACCAGAGCAGAGCGACGAGAGTGATTTTTGTGCAAATAGAAACAAGATCACAGAGTGATCACAACTCAAAAACCAGCACTCCAAAGTAGATTAGGAACAACACTTGGTGTATATAGTAATTTCTACGACAACCGACAACTCTATTTCACATATTTCAAAGAAAGCCCTAAATCTAAAAATGGGTACAACCTTGATAACTGTGAAATCAAAGAACACCAAGAAGGATGAGTTCAAGCTCATTAAGAATTTGGCATGTGAGGAACCACACTACAAGATTCACCCTGAGGTTTCCTCACAACCTGACAATGTTGGAGCATTCTCACAAATACTAGCTAGGCTTTTTCTCATCAAAGACATTCGAGAATTTATACACTGCAAGATTGCAAAAATAGGTGATTCAGAGCTTGAACAAGCTTATAAGAAGCTATGCAATGAAGATGGAACTTTGAAAGATGAGCATAAACATATAGAAGTGAAAGCGCTCACTAATGCCTTGTTATTCCTGAAGGTCTTCAAAACTGAGTGGATTCGGTTAGTAATAAGCGGAATGCACAATCATAAACTTTGGCTGGATGAACCGAAGATGATAACCCGAGATGTTATCCATGAGGTCACTGGTTACCCTATAACCGAGAAGGTAAAATCATTAAATCACCCACCAAAGGATGAGACTAAAAAGATCATAGGAGCCAAATGGGATGGCAGAGGATTAAAGGTTTCCACCATTATCGATGATGAGATAAAATTTGGTGCATGCGTTCTAGGCTACAAATTCTTTCAAGCTAGCAAGATAAACAACATAGCATCTGGTGTAGTAGACACAACTTATAAGATTGTGAAGAAGGGAACACAATTGGACTTATCTGAACTTCTACTGAACTAGCTAGAAGATAATTTGAAGACTATAAGGAATGCAAAGTCAAACACATGTAAGTTTGGCTTACTCATAATGTGAATTTTCTTCTACTTTCAAGAAACATTCCCATCGGTAGGAAATGTGAAATGGGATAGCACAAAACTGGTCACCATGCAGATCAGTGAACACATAGCCTCACTGGGAGATAATTTTGAGACATTCATGGATGAATACTTTAATGTATTCAAAGACCGAATGCAAAAGAGGGTAAGGATCCCCGAGAAACTCATATAGAAGTTTAAAGATGAAATATGTTTCATGGTTGATACAGATCACACTTATATCAAGCCTGTTATACTGAGGACAACATGGCTTCAACCATTAGAATATGAGATAAACATTGATCTTGCACCTATAGCAATTGATGCCTTGTTAAATTAACCACTAGATAAGAAACAACCTAAGCTTGGAACTTATGAGGAGGCCAAAACAAGAATAAAATCTGGCCTGGTTGTTAAGAAAATTGTCAGGAAAAAGGAAAAAATGGTAAAGAACCTCAAGAATATACTGTCAGCAACAGAGGAAGAAACTGAGCAGGAGGAAGAAACTAAAAAGGAGGAAGAAACCGAAGGATAGATACCTATTGGTGAAGCTGAAGAAAAGAATGACTTTGAGGCCATAGAGTCAGATTCACCATCTCCTCCACCAACTAAGAATCCAAGGACCACAGTTGCTTCTAGAACAAGAAGCCAAACATCTAAGGATTCAACTCGTTCACCTTTGAAGAAAGGAAAGGTTAGAACATACAAGAGGAAAGCAACCACACCAAAAAGAGGGCTAAACAAAAGAATAAGGAAGCTCATTAGAACCCGAGAATATATTGAAGACACCGAGAAAGATGAAGTTGTAGAGGTAGAAAATGTCAAGGTTAAAGCTCCAGAAAGGATTGATGACATTTGTAAATCTAATGCAAATTCAAGATCTATTACGTATTCTAAGATTAGAAGATGGTTGAAACTTGATCCAGAAGATCAGAACAAAGCTGAAGATGCCATCATAGAAAAGATGTACAAGTTCAAATATGTACCAATTCAGTTTGAAGGCAACAATGTACCAAGGGAATTCTTAGACAGACTAAACTCTAGATGGACATTTGCTTTGAAGAGTGAGAAGGAAATAAGAGAAAGAGTACTTGTTACTCTCATGCCTTCTGAATCCAAGAAGGAAGAAATTGATGAAATGATGGAGAAACACAAAAAGGAGTTCTCACCGAAGTTGAGAGCCTACAAATCTCTTGAAGGGAAGCTTATAGAGCTTGAACAAGAGAGCCATAAGAAATGGTGTAAAATTCTAAACAGACCTACTAAGGGAGAAAGCCTTGAGTAAGACCTACAACAGAAAGATGTTGATAAGGAAAATCAAGAACAGGTCTTAATAAAAGATATAGAAGATGATACATCTGCTGAGTTAGACAAGGAAGAACAAGACACAACTGGAAACAAAATATGGATGTTGCAGATGAGTCATGACCTGACACCACAAAGGAAAACATTATGGATAACATTATCATTGACAATACCGATGATCCAACAGAGGAAGTAAATAAAGATGAAGATGTCAATGTTACTAAGGACATAATGGATGAGCAGGACACAATAGTTGATACTGCATAGGTGAACATACCAGGAAACATGCCAATATTGATACAAGCTATCAATATTCTACAGGAAAAAGACAAGTCACTTGAAAAAGATACCCCTGACGATACAGTGGAAGAGGAAAAGAAAGACAAAACTGATGATCAGAAAGACATCAGAGACATTCACACATTAACCGATACTGATAAGGTTACAGGAGGAGATACAAAGCAAGTAGATGGAGAGACAGTAGAGAAGGATGCACAAGAAAAGATAGATGAAGTACATAAGGAAACCGATGAAGGAGATAAACCTAAAGATGGCACTTCTAAGGAAACTGACAAAGTTTCTATTGACAATGTGAAGGTTAATGTGGAGACGTCTACAAACACCCGACAAGATGAAACTAATACAAAGTAGCAAAAAGAAGCACAACAGGTAACTTCATCAAGCATAATGGGCAAGGCTGAGAAATTGGCAATGGTACTGCATTCAAGTGAAACACAAAAGAAGAAGAAGAAGAAATCCAAAAAGAATAAGTTAGAGGTCACTTTGGATGAAATCATTGAGATACCAAAATGTGACCCAACTACACTTGATTATGAAGCATTGAAAGAATACGGTGAAATACTCCAAAGGAAGGCATTACAGAAGAAGCTGAGGAAATAGCATTGAGACTCAATGGTACTGGAAAAAACTAGGGACATCTTGCACCAGATTATTCCTGATGTTGATATTGATCATAATAAGCCAACTCTTCATCAAATAGCCACTCTCACCAAAGCAATTACCACTCAAAACATTGATGCAGAGAAGGAAATTAAAGAGAGAGAGCTGAGAAAAAGTACCAGCATAAAATAATGAGAACATCAGCCAAGAAGTGGTAGTCAACAAGGTAAAGCTTTCAGAATTCATTATTGAATTAGATCCAATTATAACTGAAGCTATTTCCTTCATTCAAAAACTAAGTACATTGGAAAATTTCACTAAAGAGAATAGTGATAACATAGCAAAGTTAGATACATATCTAGCTAATAGTGCTCAAAGCTTAACCACCGATGGAGACAATGCACTAAAGCTACATTATGACAAAATCATTGAGATCAAAAGGTTAAGGCAGGAACTGTGGGAAGCAGATACACACTTCAAGGAAGAATTCACCGAGATCCAAGCTCAACTTCTACCAAACCTTACACTGCTTCAACAGAACATCAGTTTAGCATAGAAACTGATAGCAACCCCCGAGATGTCTGTAGCAGATAGCATCTACGATATGCATTCCAAGATCACACTCGAGCACATGGCTCTAGAGAACTTGAAGGAACAGTGGGAGAAAATGATGGAAGACATGAAGTCTTCACACTCCCACATTTTTTATAAGCTCTAAGGTATAGACCTTTGCCCTTAATATCAAAAAAGGGGGAAAATGATAAGTATTCAGATATAGATGGCAAATGATATATGGAAAATGATATGTATATGTATATTCATATGGGTAAAATGATATATATTCAGATGGAAAATGATATGTATATGTATTTACATAAGGAAAGATATCATATGTACATATATACTAGCATATACATAGGGGGAGTCATTAAATAACTAAGGACTATATATGTAGTATATACTTAACATTTTGTTAGTATTTTGCACATATCAGTTTTTGATACTAATGTCAAAGGGGGATATTGATGACATTAATTTTCCATTAGTATACAAACAATACTCTTGGTAAGCATACACCAAAAGAAAAAAAAAAGAGCAAACCAAAAATCAGATACAAAGAGATCACCAAAAATGACTAAGAACAAAGAGAACCGACGACACAACTTTGTGTGTACACCGAAAATGCAAATTCAAAAGGATAAAGAGGAACCTGACAAAGGAACTTGACATGCAGGATAGAGTACAAACTGAGAGATAGTTAAACAAAAAACCAAGAGAACAAACTGAAACACAGTCAACTGATTACAGAGCACAACCTACTGTAAAAAATCGAGAGTCGGTTGCATCCCACAAAAAGTGGATCTGACTTCCACGTCAGATAAAGAAGTCTTATTCTATTTATATAATATTGATTTGTTTAAAACCATTTCTTTAGGGACAAGAAACATGAATGTAAGTTCTTTAATCAGTCTAACTGATTTAAAACACATAGACTAGGAGATCAAGGTAAAGTTGTAAACCTGATCTTAGAGTTAACATTGTTTTTCGTGAAACTTGATGATGTCAATCCATATTTATAAATAGATGATGCAATAATTCAATAAACAATGTGTGAATATAAAAGAGAGGATGAATGAAGCCTACGAGCACATCTATAGATCAGATTAAGAGTTTCAAGAACCAGAACAACAAAAGGTGAATTTGGTTATAAGAACCAAGAACAGAGGCTACCGAGAATCAGAGGTATTATTCAATCATATTAGGCTATAATATTATTCATGTAAACTTAAATGGATCTGTATTAGCAATAGGAGATTACATTTACCATGTCAAATTGTAATTTTCTATCATTCTAACAAGTGGAGCAAAGTGTAAAAATCCTTTCAAGGAAGGTGGATTTAACAGTCCAACTACAAATCTCTTAACCGAGTGCACACTCAACAGTGTTGCTAAAGATCTTAACCGAGTAGAAATTAATAGGTCTCCATAGATACTCTTAATGGGTAGATCATCAGAAGTGATAAAATTGTAAGCCTTAACCAGCCCCTTCCAATCTGCAGATAGTGAAGATTTTGTGGGTGCCATCCCCACCACAGTTTTTACTTCCTAACAGGAGTTTTTTGTGATATCATATCATGTGTTATGTGTCTGTTACTTTCATGAATGTTTCTATGAATTTTCACATGTATGTTAAGTTTATGAATTGATATAATACACATCAAAATAGTATAGATTAGATGAGTGGATATACAATTGATTACAAAAGGTTAATTTATTAAAGGATACAAAAGTTTTATAGGTATTGATTCACCCCTCCCCTCTCAGTACACACTTCCCATTAATTCCAAAAATATATATGATCCCTCTCCATCTCTCTTTGATCATGATACACTTCATCTCATTGTCCTCCCTCGGACAGGCAATCGTAGGATGTGACACACATTTTCCAGCATGATTTTCATCTCACCTTTCGGTAGATGAAATGTGGAAGTATCCTCATCCCACTTCTCCATGAGTTTAATAAGAATGAAACAATGATATCTCATGTATGGAAGGAAATACACCATATAGTCCAACATCTCTTAGCAACTCCAGATCTTCAGGACTTAGAGTATCATATTGTGCATGCAAGTATGTCATGGTTTTTGCTCCAGCATGCTCCCGTATGGTCGGTAGCTCCTAAAACCACAGCTCAATAGAGTAGTATCATAACATAAATAATATGTATCAATAAATTTAAATAAAAAGAAATAAATATTTGTACTCTAGGAACAAGTCAACTTTCTAGGAACAAGTCGGGACAAGTCGACTTTCCAGGTACAAGTCAACTTCTTGGGAACAATTCGACTTCCTAGGAACAAATCAAATTTTTGGGTTCTCTAGACCAGAAAGCCTCAACCAATATCTACATCATGGTTTCTAATTCTACTATATAAAGTCAAAATACTCGAAATAAATTCAAAGCACATGTTTCAAGACGTACTCATCTAGTGACAGATTATCCTATACAACCTGCCTTAGTACCTCGTTCCTCATTGGTTATAGTGCCTTCTTCCTTGACATTTTCTCCCTTCTTCAGAAGAGAAAACAAAGGTAACAATACAAATGTGATTACAAAAAGGTAATATGCTAACTTAAAGTCACTTTTTAGGTTAGTTTACTTTTTATCTTTTATGTCTATCTTTTAACTAATACTTCATTTCTTTTAATATATCCCTTTAGTCATTTCGTCACAACTTGAGCTAGGAAGCTTCATTTTTCATGCCATTACAGGTGCTGGAATCATGATTCAGTTTCCTATCTATCTAAATGATTTTTTCATATTGAATAATTTTGATAAGCATTTGTCACCAATTTTAATTCACAATTCATTATGTTATATATGATTCCCTATTTCACCTTCCTCCTATCAAGCCAAAATAGGGGGAATATAATTACCCGCAAATTTCATCATTTCCTTTGTAAGCCATAGGTAATTTATTTTTTTCACTAACACATGGTTATGCAGGTTGTAGTTACTAACAATTTTTTGCAGGATCTACGTACTAGGGGCTTTGATATATCATTTTCTTTTATTGATTTTCTATGTACTTTAACTTGCATATGCACGTAGTATCATATACCTCTAAAGTGGGGGCTAAATGTATCATCCTAAAATGTAAGCACCTATGTTATCTAGAATTTAATGGTTTTTTAGCACCTGCCTTACTATATTTACATTATAGATTGCATTCTAGTACTTCATAATTGCACTTAATGCATACCTAATTTAATTATGGATCCTCTAATCCCTTAAATTATATGAAAAATTGAGGTAGGATCTTATTTCTAGGCATCCTCCTTTATTTTTCTCCAATAGCAAAATTCATCTTATCTCATAGGCCTTATATCACCTTCTTTTGGCCTTAGAATTTAATCCCAACATCACAATCAACTGACTATTTGAAACTACCACATGCAGACTAACTATGACCTACCAACCAAATTTCAGCCATTTCCAAGTGGGACAAGTTGATTGGTTGAATTTTCCTTGAGGAAAAGTTGATAGGTCAACTTTTCCCTAAGAAATTATGCCTAGATTTAAGGCCAAGGTCCATCCCAAAGCATTTGCAGGATTTCTAGATCTATAGCTGGCCTACTTAATTTTGTCTCTAGAAAACACTATAAAAGAAACCCTCTCACCTCATTTTGAGGGAATGAAATCAAGTGCAAGGTGAAAACCCCAATTCTATTACAATTGTAACATATAAAATGGTACATTTAAAATGTAGGGGTAAATAAGATGTTCCCCTTTTATCCTTAGATACACAAAGGAAGGATCCAAATTGATTAACCCTAAAGGAAGGATCAATGCATACATGAATCAATCATTTGGAAATAGGAGTAAAGAGGAAGATCTTAAATTCCCTTTTATAGGAAAGAATGTGTGATAGGTTTAGAAAGATTAAGAACTTTAATTGAAATGAATAGGAGAACATTACTAACCTTGAAATGTTGCAGATCCAAAGAATGTTCTTTTCAGGGGCCTGCACTGAGTTTCTATAAAATTTGTAACTAGAACTGAAATAGAAATGCAGAGATGAACAAAACCCATAAATATTTTTCCGTTCTGACACAGTTCCGATTTTGACCCTCAAGTCAATGTCACCATTGACCCAGAATTTCTGATTCTGACCTAGGGTAGAATCAACCTCAAAAGTCTCTGACTGAAAATCTATTTTTGGATCCCAAAATTTTTCCAAAAAGGGTATCCAAATTTGCACTCTAATCTGCTTTTCTGAACCTGTACTTGCAAGAAAAATGGATTATTTGTTGGGGGGAAGGGGTTTGCCTTAGTCAAAACCTGATTTAGGAATTAACCTTGAAATCGATAATTGAAATAAAGAATGCTAGCAACTAGTAGAAGTAAATATAATAATGAAGCTATGGTATTCAATAGATATGCAATTGTATTTTGAATGTAACCGAGTATGTAAATATGAAAGCTTGGACTCAATATTAAAAATCATAAACCTCCATGATTGTATGCTTGGAATCCACCTTAAGGAGAGAATGAATGAGTCTTGAGGATGCACAAAGTATCTTGAAGGAAGATTACACCACAATGATAGATAGATCTTGGGCTTGAATGATAAATCTTGAATTCTTGAACCAAATCCCTTCAAAGGCTTGAAAGATTGAATCCTTCATCTTCAATGGAGAGCTTGAATTCTTGAGAGGAAGACTTGAACACTTTGAGGGCTTGAAAAAATGGAGGAAAATGGATTCTTGGAATTTTTTCTTGATAATAGTTGTTCCCTTAGAGATACTTTTGTTTGGCTTCCTTACTTATCACTTTTGTACTTTTTTAGCTCACTTAGAGAAAATGAAAGGAGAAAACTTCCTTATATATGAAACTAGGGCACAATCTTCTAGAGAGGCCTACATAGGAGAATTAAATTCCAATTGGACTTATAGCCCTAGAAGAGGACCTATATTAAATATAATTTAATAATCATCTCTTTAGAACCCGAAATAGCCGACCCAGAAGCGGGAAATGAACTTTTAATGACCTCTAGCAGCTGACAAACTTTCAAATTGGAAGGGGGGACCCAGGTCAAAGTTGAGGTCATCCTTGACCTAGGTCAAGGTCAAGGTTGAGGTCAACCTTGACCCAGGGAGTCAAAACCCTAGGAAAATATGCTAGATGGGATGGATGGTTCCCGAAGAGGCCCAATCAGGGTCCTAATCAGGCATAGAAGTAGGAGAAGGTGCAGAAATGAGGGGACAATATGATGGTGTTCAAAAACACCCCCTAAGGAGGGATAAACATTCTTAACATGGAAATTTTTCCATTTTAAGATGATACATTAAGCCCCCACTTTAGTGGGAGTATGGAAATTGAACATACTCACAGTAAAGTTAGAAGAAAGACTCCAGTGGATCGCAACGAGGTAGAACCTCACTTAGTCAAGGACATGAGCCCCCTGATGAGGCCAAATTATTGCCTTTATTTTGTATAATTTTAAATACTCTGTTCTAATTTCTGTCAAGGCATTTGTGAACCTAGCCAGTTAAAACTTGTAATAAAGTCTAGTTAGAATTGATAAACCATGGGTAGATATTTGTGACATATTTTGCCAATATTATACATACAGTGCAGTATTTCATATAACCATCAGAATATATGTTCTAATATCTAGATTTAATTTTATTAAGCTTGTTGCATGAATATTTCTGCATCACAACTAACTTGTTAGGGAAGGAAGCAGTTGGAGAGTGGTTGACAACATTCAAGGAAGACTGTTGAGGACCAGCTACGGCAGAGTGATCATCACAACACCAGGAGACATGGATACTACAATGGAGGAGCCACTATTCCAAGATGTGGGGATGTAGTATTTCTATATTCCCTATGCTCTTTATTATGTGAACTTGTCGCCCAAACTTTATTACCCACACCGCGGGCTATTGCGTTTCCATCTTCTTCTCCGACATGTTTTCAGCAAGATAGTTTCTTTTCTGTTTTGCAATAAGTGTTCAATCCTCTATTTATAGGGATTGGACTAATGGTTTGTAGTTAGAAGAGTTAGGAAAAAGAGAGTTTTTGGAAGAAAACTCTTATATCTTACAACAAGTTATTTTAAGTTTCATGTATTGTTCTTATGTAATGCATTTTTGAAATACAATGAAGTGATTCTTGGTTTATGTTATGTGTTAGTAGATTAGCAGAAACCAACCAAGGGGGCCCACTTTGGAGGTGGAATAGATTAGAGTAGAATAGATTTATTTCCAGTATTTACAGTATTTCAGATAGAAGTTACAGTTTCTTCCTATAGCATTGTACTTTGTGAATGTTCCTGCAACATCTGCAAGAATAGTTATAATGGATGTTCTGGGTTGAAAGTATAGGTTTAAGTAGAGTTTGCAATTTCTAGCATTCATTTCAGTAAGGAGATAAGTGTATTCTTCTCCTACAACACTAGTGTAAGTTCTTTTATGCATTTCTTACCTCCTGCAACATAAGCATAATGACTCTTTAAGGAACCTAGTGCACATGTTGTGCCGACAATTTCAAGTATATGTACCTGGGTTGACAAGTTAAATGCACCTCATTGTGGGAGAAGTAGTCCTTAGATTGAATAAACTATTCCTAAGAAAGGCCTTGAGCATGATTATTCCACACCTATTGTGAGGCGATTCATTTTTGGCGCCGTTGTCGGGGATGGTGTCAAGCTAGGAGCATTTTTGAGTCATTTTTCATTCCTAGTTAGTTTTTAGATTTGTATTTCTCAAAATTTCTTCACAAGCGTGAAGAATTCAATTGCATGCATCGAAGAGAAAGGCGAGGAGATGAATATGGCAGATTTCTCAAAGTAGAGTCTGCTAATTTGAACGAGGAAGTTTAAGAAGTTGAGTTACCCTTTGAAGATGCAAGTCCTGACTTTCCTACAACATCTTCCTCCAGAGCAGAACCATTTGATATAAGTGGTACTCTTCGGCCTTTTGCTGAAGTCTTGGCCAGTTTTCTAGATAATTTTGGCCCAAATCCACCTGTTCTTAATAATCCCGTAGCTAATGCTCCTTTCTAGCAGCAACCCCATAATCAAATACCCCCAGTAATGGCACACCCTACTTTCCCATTTCCTCTCCCGAGCCTTATAAACAATGATAATCTCAAAAATATACCTACAGTGGCTCTTCCAAAGTTTTATGGTCTTATAACAAAGGATCCTGACACTTTCTTGTTTGAGTTTGACATACTCTGTCAAATCTTTGACTATAATACCAATGCCCATAAGCTCAAGTTGTTTCCTGCAACACTAAAAGAGTCAGCCTTATGATGGTTCATGGGCTTAGGAGCCAATGCAGCAGGTACCTGGGATGAGATGCAGACATTGTTTCTACAGAAATACAAAGATTATTGCAAGGGGAGTGACCCAAAAGGAGATGATATCTTTAGGATGTCTCAAAAGGAGGATGAAACATTGGAGGACTATGTTTCATGTTTCTTGTACACAATGCAGAAGAACCCCCAGCATGTATTGGCAGAGGATTCACAGAGACTAGTCTTCTTAAGAGGGGTAAACGACAATTGTTTGGAAGCATTAGACTTGATGGCTGGTGGAGACATATCCCAATCCTCTTGGGATGACCTCAAGAAAATTTGTCATAACTAATCAAGGTCAACTGTGAAGAAAGGCAGAGGATACTGGCCCATAGTCACAAAAGGGATTAGTTCAGGCATTTCAAAGCTGGAGATATCTAATTTTCTTGCAGATTTCAAGCAAGACATCATAAATGATGTAGCTACACATCTTGACACCATGACTGCCAAGAAGAAGCATGCAGAGGCTGAATCACAATTGGCTGAATACTGTCCACACTGTTGCAAAGAAAAGAAAGACTGCGGATGTAAGATGGTAGTAAACCTGGAAAATCAACATTTTCCAACTGACTACATGAAGATAGATGGAGACAATGATCAAGTTTTCTTCATTGCTCAACAGGCTTCGTGACAAGGTATGCCACAAGATCCTCTATAATTTTCAAATTCTAACAATAATCAATGGAAAAACCAAATTTATCAGAACACTTCTCAGTACTCTCAACCCCAGTGGCCTAACCAATAAAATAACTAGTGGCCTAACCACAAAAATAACCAGTGGCCTAACCAGAAAAATAACTAGTGGCCTAATCAACAAAACAACCAGTGGCCTAATCAGCAAAACAACTAGTGGCCTAATCAGCAGAATCAATGGCAACCACCGCAAGGAAATTGGTAGCAAATGAATCAATGGAGGGAGCCTCCATAGTGGCCTAACCAAAATTTTGGTTGTCCACAATTACCACCTCCAGTGCAACCACCTGCAATAATGCCACCTCCTGCAGCAACTAATGCTAATCCAAAGCCAACCCAATTGCCTACTCAACCTCTACCAAATCCAAACAACAAATAGCAGCAGTAGCAAACATATACTACTGACACTCAACAGTGCCCTACTTATTCACTAGAAATAGCTGATATCCATTTGAGGTCTGGTACTACTCTGCCTACACCTGAATATCCTATTATCATGGAAGTTGCAGACACTCCTGCAACACTACTTCCAGAAGCCACACTACCAAATACCAGTCAGCCAACTAATATACCCAGCAGAACTACTATCCACACTCCAATAAATCCACCCTTTCCACATAGGCTAAACAAGGAAAAACCTATATCCCAAGAGGAAGAAACATTTGATATTATTGAGCAGCTGAAAAATATGAACATCCAAATCCCTCTATTCCAAGCTATCAAAGATATACCTATTTATGGAAAGGCTATTAAGGAAGCATGCCTTAAGAAGCTAGGATGGAAGAAGAAAGACCCTCAAACAGTCCATGTTGTAGGGAAATTAGCAGATATCATGTTAGGAAAGGTGGTAATACCAAAGTATTCAGATCCTGGCAGTCCAGTAGTCAACCTGATAATAAATGGATAGACAGTGAAAAATTCTTTAGTTGATTTGGGAGCAACAATAAATGTGATGACTAAGGATACAATACATAGGCTAAACATAGAAGGCTTAAGAACAACACCCACAGTGTTACAAATTGCTGATAGTTCAACTGTTACTCCAGATGGTCTCATAGAGGATGTGGTAGTTACCTTAGATTCATGGGAGTATCCTGCTGATTTTCTTATCCTATCACCTAAATTAAACTTTACTGGCTATCTTGTAATCTTGGGAAGACCCTGGATAGCCACCACTAATTCCAAAATTAATTGCAGATCAGGCAATATGACAATTTCAAATGGTCAAGCCATAAAGAAACTAGCCTTATATCCACCTGCCCAACCCCAGCCAGACTTAGGAGAACCTATTTGGCCAGACTTAGGGGATGAGGAGGAAGAGATGAATTCACTAGCCCAGCTCATGATGTTGCATAGGCAATCTTTTCTAAAGATGTAAGAGGAAGATGATGTGATACAAAGCATTCTTACCAATGAATGTGTTGTGGCTAAAGATGTTTCAGAGAGTTCTATTTTACAGCTATGTACCTATGAGGACTGTGTGTTCTTAGCAACCCCTAAGATAATTGATCAATTACTGACAAGTGAAATAGCTAGAAGTCCAGTGCCATAAGTGTTAATGGTAGAGCTAACAAAAATAGTGGAACTTTCCCTTGGTCATAACCTCCATGTAAACAACAAGTTGTCCCAATCACAATTGGCATTGTTAACCAAGCTCCTCAGCCAACATGAAAAAGCCGTTGCATGGGATTATGGGGATATGGAAGGACTAAACCCTAAACTCTACACCCATAGAATCTACATCAGTGATGGAAGCTTGCCACTTCATCAACCTCCAAGGAGAATAAATTCCACAATGAGAGAAATAGTCAAAACTGAGTTGCAGAAGTTGTTAGATGTTGGATTCATCTATCCAATCTCTGATAGCAAGTGGGTATCACCATTGGTCATTGTACCTAAGAAAGGAGGTAAGTGGTGGATATGTGTGGATTATAGGGAATTAAATAATTCCACAAAGAAGGATCACTTTCCTTTACCTTTTATTGACCAGGTCTTGGATAATTTGGCTGGAAAGAAATACTTCTCCTTTCTGGATGGATACAGTGGTTACAATTAGATAAGCATTGCCCCCGAAGATCAGGAGAAGACCACATTCACATTCCCTTGGGGCACATATGCTTATTTAGTATTACCATTTGGCTTATGCAATGCATCTGCTACCTTTTAGAGAGCTGTGATCAACATCTTTGTTGATATATCACATGATTGCATGGAAATCTACATGGATGACTTCACTACATTTGGTGTCAAATTTGAGGAAGCCCTGAAGAACTTGGAGAAGGTACTAATCAAATGCGAGGAACACAACCTATCTCTCAACAGTGAAAAGTGCTTTATGATGATGCAAGAAGGCGTGGTGTTGGGACATTTTATATCCAAAGCTGGAATTCACGTAGACCCTACGAAGATAGAGGTAATTCTCACACTCCCTATTCCCACTAAACAAAAAGATGTCAGATCTTTCCTAGGTCATGCTGGCTATTATAGGAGGTTTATCAAGAACTTTAGCCAAATAGCTAGTCCTCTGTACACCTTACCAAAGAAGTTGAATTTGCTTGGACAAAAGAATGTGATGAATCCTTCCTGCAGCTCAAGTCACTTTTGATAACTGCACCAGTACTTAGGGGTCCTGATTGGGCTTTTCCATTTCACATACATACAGATGCTTCAGACTATGTTGTAGGTGTTTTCCTAGGACAAAAGTCTAAAAACCTTGAAAATGCAATCTATTATTTCAGTAAGAGTCTCCATGGCCCAGAGTTAAACTATACAGTGACTGAAAAAGAATTGCTAGCAGTAGTTTATGCTCTAAACAAATTCCACAATTATGTAACTGGTTATTCTATCTTTGTTCATATTGACCATGCAACAATTAAGTATCTCATGAAAAAACCTGCCATCACAAGCAGGATAGCAAGATGGCTTCTTCTTTTGCAGGAATTTGATATAACAATCATTGACAAGCCAGGGAAAGCAAACATGGTAGCTGATAATCTATCCAGAATTCACCATGCTGAAGAAGATGCTACTTTGATAGAATATGCATTTCTAGATGAGCATTTATTTCATATTGCCATGCAAAATCCATGGTATGCTGATATAGCTAATTACCTAGCAGCTAACAAAATGACCACACATTTCTCTTATAAGGATAAGAGGTTTCTTGTAGAGAAAAGCTTCCATTTCTCTTGGATTGATAACACATTATTTTACACTGGACCTGACCAAGTCATGAGGAGATGTGTGAGAGAAGATGAGACATATGAAATTCTACATGCATGTTATAATGAACCATGTGGGGGACACTTTGCAGCCAAAAGGACAACACTAAAGATTTTAACAACTGGCTACTACTGGCCTACCCTTCACAAAGATGCGGCCAGTTATACAAGGAAGTGTGACAAATGTCAAAGAATGGGCTGACCAATAAAATTAGATGAAATGCCCTTAAACCCATAGGTGGTGGTAACACCATTTGATAAATGGGGCATGGACTTTATTGGTCCAATAGACCCTCCATCCAATGGGAATTCATACATCCTCATGTGCACTAATTACCTAACAAAATGGGTCGAAGTAAGAGCAATGAAGCATGCCAGGGATCATACCTCCCTGAAGCTAGTTCTGTACCTCCTGCTGAGTCTGACAAGTGAGGACACTTGTCAATGTTTCATAGGGGGCAGGGAAGTGTACTCATTTCTAAATTTCATTTCTATTTACTTGTTAAAATCCTCAAATCTATACTTTGGCCTTGTCTTAATTAAAATCTAGTTGCTGCATCACACAAGTGTCAAGTGTCATACCTTTATTCCTAAATAAACCCCTAATTATCAGACTAGATGTGACCTTGAATTAAAATCATGAGATAAATCTCGCATTAATATCTATAATTCATTTTGTTCATACCAAGAATACCAGAAGAATGTGAAAAAAGGTTCGTGGTTTTACAAGAGGTAGTCTGAAATTCAAAAGAGAAGAAGGTAATTGTCGAGAACAGAGCAGAGGTTGAATTTGGTAAGCACAAATGGGAAGCCAATTACAGCGGCGTGAACCAGTAGGTCATGGTATTTTACTTTCTGATGTTGAGGCAGTAAGAAGATTTAATGCCTGTGGATGGTTGGGATATTTCTTGAAATTGACAGAGTTTGATGAAGAAGCAGCAACATAATTTGCAAACACATTTGATGAAGGCCAAGCAACAGTGTGGGGGTTGACAGTTGTTGCCACAGAGGAACAAATAGTAGAATTAACTAGGCTTCCAGTAGTAGGGGAACACTACCCCAATGTGCACGATGCCAGGTCAGCTAGGGCCCAGTTTACCCTACCACGTGACCCTCCTCTGGAGATTACTAAACAGGGGTGCAAAAGAATGTCCATTCCTCCGCCATATTTTGAGTTGGCCACGCATATTATCAGGTATTTTACTTGTGAAGGAAGATTTTCTAATTTGCATGTGCATCATTTTAAGTTTCTTAGTTATGTAAGGCATAATATTCCAATGAATGTCCCTAATTTCTTGTTTAATATGCTATGCATTAGTGCTGAGGAAACCCAGAAAGGAAATGACAATTCTGTTACTCACCATGCTCTAATTAAATTGCTCATAGAGAAATCTCTTAGGGATGTCTCTCCTATGGCATGGGAAAAATTTATCTGGCATAAAACCCTGCAGCCTCAGATTGCCCCTAATGTGCAAATTAGCCAAGATAATGTAGTCCCCACCGACCCAGCTGTTGAGCAAGGTACCCAAGGGGCAGAAACTGAAAATTTACAAGAAACTATGACTTTACCCACTCATATGAGCAATGTACCTACTTCCACCTGAACTAAAGGAAAAAGGAAGTTAGAGGGAGAAACTTTGGTTCCTGTAGCTGAGCCACGAAACCCTACAGTCTCAAGAGGGAAGAAAATGAAGTCAGTTCCTACAGTAACTATTCCTGCAACCACTACTCCTGTAGCCACTACTCCTGCAGTAGAGAAACCAAAGAGGGTTAGTAAGAAAAAGGTTGTAGAGGTTGAGGAAACCCCTATAAGAAGAAGCTCTAGGATGAGAGAGCAGATTCCCAAAGTACCCACTGAAAGCTAGTCCATTTCCCCCAAACAATTTGAGGAAGAAACTCCTATTCATATTGTTCCGGATGATTCTCCCAGCCAGTCTGAGATTCCAGACATTTCTCAAAATCTAGATAAGAAGTGTGAAACTGAGCCAAATGTATGTCAAAATGACCCAGGAGCTAGTCATCAGGATGTTTCGAACTGTGAAGAAGAAACCCCTATAACTCACCAGCTAGCTTGCACAGAAACTGCCCTAGTTTCCTATAAGAAAAATTGGTTAATAAATTTCTTAGAGCAGCCATGGAGGGAACAAAGGAGGAAGAATAGCCAGGATAAAAATAGTGGTTCGATTACTCTGCAAATTCTTCTCTTCTAGTTATATAATAAGCATGTATTGACAACCAGTCTATGGAGAGAAGAGAAAAAGAAATTGCAGAAAGTAATAGCAGAACAAGGAGAGGAAATTGCAGAATTAAAAGATTAGTTGGCAAGACAGAAACAAAGGATGGAACATGCCCTTAAGCTGATTGACCAGATAATTTTTTGTAGACTGCCACCTAGGGTCTATACCATCTGTCTAAAAGAAAAATTCCTCTTATTCCAGTTGATGATGACCCTCAAGGATGTAAACGCAGAGTTCAAATCAGCCTAGGAATTTTATAGTTTATACCAGACCCTTCCATCATGGCAACAAAACTTACTCTGTGAGTTGTATGTGTATAATTTCATCATCCCTATAGAGACTGAATGGAACCCCCTACTTTACATAGGGGATATACACCTAAGGGCCCTAATGTCTTGGAAGCATAATGAGGCTAACTATGATAGGTAACTGGAGAATTACAGAGAACTAGATAAATCAGAACCCCTGCCATTAAGAGCAGAAAGCAGTCAACCAGAAGAATTCCTGAGGGATTGGTTCAAACTGACATATGGAAATGTTAAAAAGGAAATAAGAGATAAAATTTTCAAGCACAGAATAGATGTGTATGAGGAATATGACATGTCTTATTTTGTCTTCCAAAGAGCCTTAACCAGTGCCAGAAGTAGGTGGGGTAGATTATCAGAGGCATTCAAAAGGTCAGAGCCACACAGCCCCATTAACCTTGAAGCAGCCATACACCAAGCACCGAAATACATGGGGCTGGGTAGGAAAATCAGGCAGGAGCTCTGGTGTCCTCTCACAATGTAGCCTTCCATGCTCCTTTGGCCCCTGTATGACATCAACACTACCAGGCTTGATAGGTTGGAGGAGGATCACAGAAAGGAAGTTTGGGAAAGAATAAGAGGATTCTACTACTCCTTCAAGAGCTAGAGGCGAGGAAGAACTAAAGTTGGTGACTTTAGGTCAATTTCCAGAACATGCAATGCTTGAGGAAAAGCATTTGATTAACCAAGGGGTAGATGATGAGGCCAAATTATTGCCTTTATTTTGTATAATTTTAAATACTCTGTTCTAATTTCTGTCAAGACATTTGTGAACCTAGCCAGTTAAAACTTGTGATAAAGTCTAGTTAGAACTGATAAACCACGGGTAGATATTTGTGAAATATTTTGCCAATATTATACATATAGTGCAATATTTCATATAACCATCAGAATATATGTTCTAATATCTATATTTAATTTGATTAAGCTTGTTGCATGAATATTTCTACATCACAACTAACTTGTTAGGGAAGGAAGCAGCTGGAGAGTTGTCGATAGCATTCAAGGAAGACTTTTGAGGACCAGCTACAACGGAGTGATCATCACAACACTAGAAGACATGGTTGCTACAATGGAGGAGCCACTATTCTAGGATGCTGGGATGTAGTGCTGCTATATTCCCTCTGCACTTTATTATGTGAACTGGACGCCCAAACTTTATTAACCACACCACGGGCTGTTGCGTTTCCATCTTCTTCTCCGGCATGTTTTCAGCAAGATAGTTTCTTTTTTGTTTTGTAATAAGTGTTCGATCCTATATTTATAGGGATTGGACCGATGGTTTGTAGTTAGAAGAGTTAGGAAAAAGAGAAATTTTTTGGAAGAAAACTCTTATATCTTACAACAAGTTATTTTAAGTTTCATGTATTGTTCTTATGTAATGCATTTTTGAAATACAATGAAGTGATTCTTGGTTTACGTTCTGTGTTAGTAGATTATCAGAAACCAACCAAGGGGGCTTCTTTGGGAGGTGGAATATATTAGAGTAGAATAGATTTATATCCAATATTTATAGTATTTCAGATTGAAGTTATAGTTTCTTCCTGCAGCATTGTACTTTGTGAATGTTCCTGCAGCATCTGCAAGAATAGTTATAATGGATGTTCTGGGTTGAAAGTATAGGTTTAAGTAGAGTTTGAAATTTCTAGCATTAATTTCAGTAAGGAGATAAGTGTATTATTTTCCTACAGCACTAGTGTAAGTTCTTTTATGCATTTCTTACCTTCCTGCAGCATAAGCATAATGACTCTTTAAGGAACCTAGTGCACATACTGTGCCGACCATTTCAAGTATACGTCCCTGGGTTGACAAGTTAAATGCACCTCATAGTGGGAGAAGTAGTCCTTAGATTGAATAAAATATTCCTAAGAAAGGCCTTGAGCATGATTATTCCACATCTATTGTGAGGCGGTTCACCCCCAGGCCAAGGATTATAACTCAACATACATGCACAAAGATATGAAAGTAAAGAGCAATTAATCATGGAGAACATACTTGACTACATAAGCAAGACAAGAGAAACACTATAGATAACATAGCTTCATGATCTAATCCTACTAGAATGAAAGAGAAAGAGAGGAAAGAGAAAGTGATTACCTCACCTAGTAAGATGCCCACCTTACCATGAATCACCAAGGAGGGAGAGCCCAATAGGTTCACCCATAAAATGTGCTTTTAATTGTAATGTATCTTCTGACGGATTTTGAAATATCCATAGATCCACATTCTTGTATCACTATGGAATATAAAATGCATGTCTTTTAAGGATTTAGGAACTTATGTGCGTTACCTTCCAAGGATTTATCATATTGTAAAATGTGTATCTCTTCAGGATTTAGCAACTTATGTGCATTACCAGATTTAGCAAAAAATAAAAATAAAATTAAAAATGCGTGTATCTTCAAGATTTAGCAACTTATGTGAGTTACCTTCCGAGGATTTAGCAAAAAATAAAAATAAAATTAAAAATGTGCGTCTCTTCAGGATTTAGCAACTTATGTGTGTTACCTTCCAAGGATTTAGCATGTTGTAAAATGTAAAATATGGTATAAGGGAGACCCTATATATTCCCCCCTCCTTATCATGACTACCCACTAGGAAGGATAAGGAAGAGAAAGAGGATACCTACTTCGCAAGGCAAGGATATATCCAGCTTAACAACAATATACACTATATCCTTAGCAAAGAGTATTGACCCTTACCTCTAAGAACATAGATAATCATGAAATAGATATGTCACATATGGAAAAAGGATCCTCAAAGAGGTAGAGATCTTATCATCAAGACCCCCACCATAGAGGAGTTCTTTCGATAAAATGTCATCTTCTAAAGAAAAGAGGGACCAAAGATTCGATCATGAAGCCCCCTGCAATCAAGAGGAAGAGGAATCTCGGAATGAAGGAATCAAACTCTAACCCAAAGAAAAGGAAAGAGTTTATAAATAAAATAATTTGCAAAATAAAGAAGAGTTGATGACCTAGGAAAATCACGTCTCATATAAGAGGGTATCTATAGTCAAAAACATAAATGTTTATAAGGAAATAATGTTGTGTGATAAACAAATGCCACTAAGCTAAGGAAAGTATATCCTTAGATAGAGGAAGAAGGAAAATACCTTTCACCCCAGGGATGAAAGAAAGGGAAATATCAAATTATATCAAGAGATGTTGTAGCAAAGAGATATCTTTACAAAACAAATGTCCTAGAAAAGATATCATGAATGATTATGAGCGAAGGAAATATGTACCATAATAGAAAATTATAGGGATATAATATAGAAAGAATAACTGATTAAAATCAAAATAAAATACATGCTAAGAGCATAATGGATCCTAGAAGATTCAAAGGAAATACCTCTTGCCCCCCAGTTAAGAGACAAGAGGAGAAAAAAATATCATCTAACTTATGGAAGAACGAGCGGAATGCCCTATATCAAAATTATGAAGAAATTGTAATACTGCACGGGAATGAGATATAATTCCTAAAGCAGCTCTTTCTCTAACATATAGTTTGAAATGCACACAATCAGAAAGTAAATGTGTATTACTATAATGAAAAGGACATTTTTATTTAGAGAGAGCATTTTTCGGCATAGGTTTAAAGATTTCTTTCTTAGAATTCATTAACTGGACATACACTTTCTTAGCCACATCTTGAAGAGTATCAGGGTGATCTAAGGAAGGTGTTGGAAGAAGAATATGAAGAGGAGGACCATAGTTAAGATCAGCCACCTTGAATTGAGAAGGAAGGAAACCTATACCATGCATATCTTGTTTAGGGGATGAATGAATCAGGTTTTTAATGCCATGTTCATTAACACCAAGCCCCAAACCGTTATAGTCTTGTTTATCCACCATAGTATATCCGGTAGTGTACATATCTTGCAAAGCTTCTACAGGAAGTGATTGATTATGATGTTCATGAGAAAATGTTGTGTATGGTGGAATGATAGGTTTAGAAGAGATTTCTTTGTTTTTCCCTTTAATATAATCATAGATCGGATAAGAAGGGGAAGGTAAATGGAAGAATTCTTGAACATCTACATCATGAACCTTAGCTTGAGCCCCATCATAAGTGTGGGAAGAACTAGGGATAGAAGATGGAGAAATAGAAATGGGAATATTAGGAATTAGATTAGGCATGATAGGATTAGGATTAGGAGGGTTAGGAACTAGATTAGGAATGATAGGATTAGGATTAGGAAGATTTGTAAATGGGGTATCATCTACCCAATTCTTCACATAATCCAAAAGAGCAATAAGTCCACTACACAAATCCTTGATGAAATTTTTGAAAGTGGGAAGATTGGTATTAGTTAATCTGATAATAGTATGAGCGAGTGAAGCATGAAGAGTAACAAACATGATGAAATGGATGATACTTTCATAAATATCATAAGTACTATAAAGAGATGGTAATAGAAGAATAATGAGGAAAATAACCATACACAAAAGCATCTTAAAGATTCTCATAGTGAATAAAATGCAAGAAAAAAATTTATATTTTTATGAGTATGTAGATTTTTTTTTATTGTTTTAAAATGCAAGAGCATAAAATAAAACTAATTTAATATGCATGCAAGATCTAGAATAAAAGATGTAAATCTAACACCAAAAAGAAAGAGTTATCTATTGCAGGTTCACCAAGATGTAACATTTAAGATGTAGGGGTAAATAAGATGTTCCCCTTTTATCCTTAGATACACAAAGGAAGGATCCAAATTGATTAACCCTAAAGGAAGGATCAATGCATAAATGAATCAATCATTTGGAAATAAGAGTGAAGTGGAATATCTTAAATTCCCTTTTGTAGGAAAGAATGTGTGATAGGTTTAGAAAGATTAAGAACTTTAATTGAAATGAATAGGAGAAAAGTAATAACCTTGAAATGTTGCAGATCTAAAGAATGTTGTTTTCAGGGGCCTGCATTGAGTTTCTGGAAAATATGCAACCAGATCTAGAATAGAAACACAGAGACGAACAAAACCAAAAAATATTTTTCTATTCTGACACAGTTTCGATTTTGATCCTCAAGTCAATGTCACCATTGACCTAGAATTTGTGATTTTGACCTAGGGCATAATCAACCTCAAAAGTCTCTGAATGAAAATCTATTTTCGGATCCCAAAAGTTTGCCAAAAAGGGTATCTGAATCTGCACTCCAGTCCACTATTATGAACCTATACCTGCAAGAAAAATAGATTATTTTTTGGGGGGAAGGGGTTTACCTTAGTCAAACCTTGATTTAGGAATTAACCTTGAAATCAATAATTGAAATAAATAATGCTACAAATTAGTAGAAGTAAATCTAATAATGAAGCTACGGTATTCAATAGATATGCAATTGCATTTCAAATGTAAACAAGTATGTAAATATGAAATCTTGGACTCAATATTAAAAACCATAAACCTCCATGATTTTATGCTTGGAATCCACCTTAAGGAGAGAATGAATGAGTCTTGAGGATGCACAAAGGATCTTGAAGGAATATTACACCACCATGATGGATAGATCTTGGGCTTGAATGATAAATCTTTAATGCTTGAACCAAATCCCTTCAAAGGCTTGAAATCTTGAATCCTTGATCTTCAATGGAGAACTTGAATGCTTGAGAGGAAGAATTGAACACTTTGAAGGCTTTAAAACATGTAGGAAAATGGATTCTTGGACTTTTTTCTTGATAATAGTTGTTCCCTTAGAGAGACTTTTGCTTGGCTTCCTTACATATCACTTTTGTACCTTTTTAGCTCACTTAGAGAAAATGAAAGGAGAAAACTTCCTTATATATGAAACTAGGGAACAATCTTCTAGAGAGGAATACATAGGAGAATTAAATTAAAATTAGACCTATATCCCTAGAAGAGGACCTATATTAAATATAATTTAAGAATCGTCACTTTGGAACACAAAACAGCCAACCCGGAAGTGGGAAATGAACTTTTAATGACCTCGAGCAGTCGACAAACTTTCAAATTTGAAAGGGGGACCCAGGTCAAAGTCAAGGTCATCCTTGAACTAGTTCAAGGTCAAGGTAGACCTTGACCCAGGGAATTAGAACCCCTGGATATATGCCAGATGGGATGGATGGTGTCTTGAGAGGCCCAATTAGGGTCTTAAACAGGCATAGAAGTAGGAGAAGGTGCAGAAATGAGGGGACAATATGATGGTGGTAAAAAACACCCCCTAAGGAGGGATAAAGGTTCTTAACATGGAATTTATTCCATTTTAAGATGATACAACAATAATAAATTACAAGGTGGAAGCCCCCTTTGTTGGAGATTTGATTCTGAGCAGTTGATGGATTGTATGTTTGTCATTGATGACAACATATAATACACAGTAGTAGTTCTGTATGTACTTATCAGAATGATCATATGAAGACTTGCGTGGATAGTTACATGTTTTTGACATGTTTATTATGTTATGTTCATACACGCAGACCCAGATATGATGTTTCAGTAAAGTTGTGTAATTTTGTTATTGGCAGTTACAGTTCTGGAAGTGTAATGGTTTAGGGCCGACATATATCACGTGTTTCTTGAGTTGCACCTATCTTTTGTATATGCATGTGTATATTCATGATTAGTTATGAGTTGATGATATTAATCTAAAGGCGCCAAACATATTTCAAGAATATTGTAAAGTTATAGTTAAATTGGTGAGGCCGACTTAGTGAAGCATCGCGTCTATTTGGTTTATACTTGCGCGGTTGTAATAATGCTTGCGTGCTTAGTAGAGCCAACAAGGATGTTATGAAGAGTTTTCTTATAGGTCCCATAATCTCATACTATGAGGAAGATAATTATAGCAAGTCAAAGGTGACACGCTAAGTGTGAATGATACAAAAAAATAAGAAAGATGTATAGAGTAGATCATCAGAGTTGGTTCATTCATCAAGAGTCTATGTGAAGAAGAAGTGAAAGATTTCAATACACTGGAACTGATCAAGATAGTAGGTCTACTCTATAGTTCATCATCAAATATATTACATATCTGTTATACAGAAGGTTGTAGCCTTCACCATCAAGCAGTGAGCTTTTGGACAGTGAGTCCACCACCCCTAATAGGGTTATTTGTAAAAGACTCCTAACAAGGTCTGACCCTTAACAAGGTCACTATACTTATTGCATTGTAATGTACAACTCCTAATAGGGTTGAAATATCTTCTAACAGGGATTACTACAAACAAGTATAGTTTATTGTGGGTGCTAATTCCCACCGGGGTTTTTACCATTT
>MU217836.1:54035-74238 GCA_018584345.1 Thuja plicata | reverse complement strand
TTTTATTTCTCTTTAAAGCACAATTAATTCAAAGTTTCCATTTCTGAATAGAAGAAAGATTTTTGAGAGAATATCCAATTAATTAAATAAATATGACCTCATAATTGCTTTTTCTCAATTATCTGAATAATTAAATTCATTTATTGAAATGAGGATATTTATTTAATAATTAAATATTATTTAATTCCTTTTCATGTGTCTCAGCTAAAGAGGGTGAATTTAATTTAATTAAAGTGCTAGGACTTTATTAATTAAATTAATTAGATCATAGGGTTTGTTTAGCCAAATAGATATTTAGGAATTAAATATGATGTATGATTAATACAGTTTTAGGATTTTCTGCATTTGACACTCAGGTTGAGTAGAGTCAGTGAAAACTCAGAATTGCCTAGTACAATAGGACTTTGATGATTTAGAAGAACGGCAAATACAACAAAATTGGTTAGGGTTGCAAGATGCCAATTTTGGGGTGTTACAGGAGTTAGTTCATACAGACCTATGTGGAACAATGAGAACACAGAGCTATTATGGGGCAAATACTTTATTTTATTTGTTGATGACTACTCTAGAATTATGACTGTCATGTTCCTAAAAGAAAAATTGGAAGCATTTAAGATGTTTAAATGGTACAAATCTAAAGAGGAAAAAGAAGCTGGTAGAGATCTAAAGTGTTTGAGATCTGATAGAGGAGGTGAATTTATTTATGATGAGTTCACTAAATTTTGTAATGAGTATGGAATTAAAAGATAGGTTTCTGCACCGAGGACACCATAGCAGAATGGAATTGTCGAAAGAAGGAATAGATCAATTATTGATTGTCATAACACTGGTGATTGAAAAGAGTGTTGCACAAACATGTTGGAGAGATGTAGTTAGCATAACTGTTTACACACTGAACTGAGTCCAACTGAAGAAAGACATAAACAAAACACCTTATGAGCTATGGTATGGTTATACACCTAATGTGAACTATTTTAGAATATTTGGTAGTCGGTGTTATATTTTGAAAGATGATCGAAATGGTAAATTTGATTCAAAAAGTGATGAAGGAATATTTCTTGGATATTCTACTAAGAGTAAAGCTTACAAATATTTGAACAAGACATCTAAAAAAATCATTGAAAGTGCAAATGTGAAATTTGATGAATTTGCTGAGAAAAATGATGGGGACAACATGAAAGAACTGAAAGATTACAGTAGATTTGTCTACATGGAAGAACCTGATACTATACCAACATAGATGCCTATCGTTACAGTGCAACAGGGTAATGTCATCGAGCAACAAGTAGCACAAACCGAGAATCGATAAAATGCCAAAACTTAAGATCATGAACCAGAACACAATGAACCTATAGGAGAAGAAAATGAAGAATAGAGAATGAACCTATACTTGATAAATATGTGAGAAGACATCATCCACAAAATCATATTATTGGAGATAAAAGAGCAGGCATGATGATAAGAAGTAAGTTAAGAGATAACACTTGTTTAATTTGTGAATTTGAACCTAAGAATGTTAGAGATGCATTAGAAAATGAAAAGTGGATTAATTCTGTGAATGAGGAAATCGAGCAGATAGAGAAAAACAAGACATGGACATAAGTACCGAGACTGAGTGATAAAAATGTCATTGGCACCAAATGGATATTCATAAACAAATTGAATTAGAATGGGGATGTAATCATAAATAAAGCAAGATTAGTTTGCAAATGGTATGCACAAGAAGAAGGAATTGACTATGGAGAAACTTTTGCACTCGTTGCTAGACTTGGAGTAAGAATATTACTTGCATATGCTGCATATAAAGGATTCAAAGTATATAAGATGGATGTTAAGTCTGCATTTTTTAATGGAATATTGGAAGAAGAGGTATACATTGAATAACCTGAAGGATTTGTTGATCCTGATCAGAAAAATATGGTATGTAAGTTACACAAAGCTTTATATGGATTGAAACAAGCACCGAGAGCATGGTATGAAAGATTACATTCTTATCTTATAAGTATTGGATTTATTAGAACAAGTGATAACAATAATTTGTATTTGAAAGGAGGAAATGATGATAAGACCCTTATTGCTAAAATATTTGTTGATGATATTATATTTGGAGGTAATAATAACCTATGCACTTCATTTGCTGATTAAATGAGGAAAGTATTTGAAATGTCAATGTTTGGTGAGATCAATTTTTTCTTGGATTACAAATTTTACAATAGACTACATGTATCTATATTACTCAATAAAAATACATCAAGGAGGTACTGAAGACATTCAGAATAGAAGAATCTAAACCAGTCGAAACACCTATGGTGACAAGATGCAAACTAACAAAAGAAGACAAGACACTTGAGGTAAATGAAAATTTGTATAGATCTATGATTGGTAAATTGATGTATGTTGTACACACAAGACATGACATAGCACACGTAGTTGGAATAGTTTATATATTTTATGCTTATCCCAGAGAATCACAAATGACTATTGTAAAAAGAATTTTTAGATACCTGAAGAATACTGATGATTATGGACTATGGTACAAAAGATAAGGAAAGTTTGAATGAAAGTTTATACTGATGTTGATTGGGCTGGGAGCATTGATGATAGAAAGATCACTATTGGTGGAGAATTATTTATTGGAGAAAGATTAGTCACTTGGATAATCAAGAAGCAAGGATGCATATCTCAGTCAACTGCAGAAGCAGAGTATGTTGTTGCTGTTGCAAACTGTTCAAACATAGCATGGATCAAACAACTGTTGAAAGGAATGAATGAAGAGATCACTGACCCCGTGATAATTTACTATGATAATACAAGTGCTATAAATGTTTTAAAGATCCTGTGATGCATGCAAAATCAAAGAACATATCTATCATATATCATTATCAGGGAACAAGTATAAGACAAACAAGTGATACTACAATATGTACAATCAAAAGAGCAACTTGCAGACATATTCACCAAACCCTTATCCGAAGCATACATTTGAGTACTTGAGAGGTAGACTAGGGGTTTGTCCCTTGTCTATTGGTCACTAAGATGACTAGAAGGTTGCATCAACCTACATGAAATCATAATATCAATCATGTTGATGCAAAGATGAACTGGACTAACACATAGATATCAGTACACTAAAAGGTACCTACTCCACCAAACATCAAAGATATTTTATTTGGCTACTGAAGAGCTGTATATTTCTTTTTGGAATTGTTGTCGAAGGGAGAGAATTTTTGATGAAATATCTAAAGGGAGAGAAGAATCAATGAAATATCTATCCACTAAAGGGAAAAAAGAGAAAGGGAGAGACATATCTAATCTACAAAGAGATTCAAGAACAAAAAAGTCAAAACTGCAGGGAGAGTCTGCATGGTGAGTTTTTAATACTGAAATAGTTTATAAATTCAAGCTGGGAGAGATACAAAATTTTTGCAGTTGTAGAATAGAAGTTTGGTATTTTTTGTATGGCATTTTATATTGCGTATTTCATATTGTGTTTCCATAAATGCCAAAGGGAGAGATTGATGAACTACAACTGATTGTATGTTTGAAGTCATTTGTTGATAATCAATCGAGTTGCAGATGTGATGATAAACATTATTAGTTAATGTATTTTCATTGATGTCAACTTATTTGAGTATCATTATGGTGGGAAACATTTTTTATGGATTGAATATTTGGAACAAACAATGTTTATGTGGTCGGTAAATGAAGAGTTGTGTATACACCAAGAGACAACGAATACTGAGTAAAGCATAGTGTATACCGAGCATAGTGATAACTGAGAAAGGGATCTCCAACACAACTATTAACCGAGCAATTTAATCAAATTGAGGCCGACTAGAATGCTGACCTGGAAATTGATGCTTTTGAGGTAAAAGATAAAGTTTATTATTTGATAAAATGGTTATTAAAATTCAATGAACATCAGACGATAAAGATTGAAACATGTTTTTAACACAACTGTCGAGGATGATTTAAGCAAGAAAATTAACGATGGAGATTAAGCAAAAAAATATGAAGGATGGAAATTAAATGAGCTATGATGTCTATATAAGGGACAAGAGATTCATTATGAATCATACCTAATGCTATGATGTGCACATTCAAATTTTATGCATGAATGATCAAACTCGTTAAAGATAGAACCACACATTTTCTGTAGACATCACCGAGCAAATAGAGAAAAGAGCATTACCGAGTAGAACAAGTATGAAGTATGAGATGAACTGAAGTGAAAAAATTGATCAAAGGTATTATGTACTTAGGATAGTGTAGGATATAAAAATATTACATTTAAATATGATTTTGATATCTTACATTTAAAGAATTTTTGTATATGAAATAGAATGTATTTGAAATGCAGGGGGTAAATAATATGCTCTCCTTTTATCCTTAGATACACAAATGAAGGATCCAAATTGATTAACCCCAAAGGAAGGATCAATGCATAAATGAATAAGTCATTTGGAAATAAGAGCAAAGAGGAAGATCTTAAATACCCATTTATTTATTTGATTTAGATGATAGGACGTTTAGAAAGATTAATAATTTTAATTTAATTGAATAGGAGAAAAGTACTAACCTTGAAATGTTGCAGATATGAAGAACACTATTTTTGGGGGTCTGCAATCAGTTTTTGGAAAATCTAAGACTGGATCTAGAACAAAAATGTAGAGATGAACAAAACCCAAAAATCTTTTTCTGTTCTGACACAGTTCCGATTTTGACCCTCAAGTCAATATCACCATTGACCCACAATTTCTGATTCTGACCTAGGGGAGAATCGACCTTAAAATTCTCCAACAGGAAATCTATTTTTGGATCCTGAAATTTTGTCAAAAAGGGTGTCTGAATCTACACTCTGATTTGTTGTTCCGAACCTGTACCTACAATAAAAATGGATTGTTTGTTGGGGGGAGGGGGTTGCCTTGGTCAAACCCTAGTTTTGGAAATAACCTCAAATTATAATTGAAATTTCATAAGTAAAACAAATTCACCTTGCTTGTAGAAGCCCTTATGGCAGATTTGAATCTATGGATCCACAAGTATGCATGTACCAAATGGATGTAGAATGTAGAATGTAGAATGTAGGATGTAGGATGTCTCAAATAGATTGCTTGTAGATCTTCAACACCAGTCTTGAATGAGTTCTTTAAATAGGAATATTCTTGGAGGAATGTGGATGGATAAATCTTCAACAAGAGGGCTCCATGGACCTTGAATCCTTCAATGGCCACCAATGGATCTGCTTGATGAGAGAAGTGATTGAATTCTTGAGAATGGATGAATGCTTCAATGGTTACTTGGCTTGCTTCAAATATTGTTTCTTCACCTTTGGATCTCACTCTTCAAGTCTTGAGTTCTTGCAATTATGCTTGATGATGGTTATGGTTGCTTTTGGTTAGAGAAAATGAGAGGAAAAAGCTTCCTTTTATATGAAACTAGGGTACAATATTCTAGAGAGGCCTACATAGGAGAATTAAATTCCAATTATACCTATACCCCAAGAAGAGGACCTATAGTAAATATAATTTAATATTTGTTGTTTCGAAGACTGAAAAAGCCGACTCGGAAGCGGGAATTAGCTTTTTCCAAAGCTCGACATCTGGAAACCCTGAAATTATGGAATTTGAATCCTGGGCCTGAAAAAGGTCAATTGTGACCTAGGTCAAGGTTGAGGTCGACCTTAACCTAGGTCAAGGTCAAGGTTGACCTTGACCCTAAGGTCAAAGTCCCAATTTTTTAGTCTGGAGTGTCATAAATAAGATGGAAAAAGTGGAAATGGGGTAGAACAGGGGGAAAAATCTAGATCCAAGTCAGGGACCCATTCAAGGTGCTTGACATGACCCCAAACCACTTACTCGAAAGGCTAAACCAGTCTACAATGGAAGTGCTTCCATTTTACAACTATACATTTAGCCCCCACTTTAGCAAGAGTATGGACTCGATGCAAACTCTTGGTAAAGGAGATCATGAAGAATAGATAATCTTATTGAAATAAAAAGGGACAAAGGAATCCTCAAGCCCCCAAGGGACTTAAGTCTTTATCAACCCTAAGATCATGATAAGAGAGACATCACCAGTTAAGGAGAAAAAGAGAGAGGGTGTGGTTACCTTTCCCAATGAGAACTTATGTTCCATTGTGAACCACACAAGGAAACATGCAACTGGAAAGATGGAGTTGAACCACCTAGTGAATGTGGTTACTCGCTAGTCAACCCATTAGGGAGATCCATTCTTAAGGACACCTTCTGACCTTAAGGGATCAAAACATTGTAAATTAAAACTGGAGGGATCAAGAGATCCATGTAAATTTAAACTGGAGGGATCAAGAGATCCTATAAAGTAAAATATCCATTCTTTAAGGATTAGTCTTTAATCCATAAAGGAAAAAAAATTTTAAGTTTTGAAAATATTTTGAAAGTGCGTGTGTGCAAAAAGAGAGTAGAGAGTATGCCCTCATGTTAAAGTGATTGCTAACACTTTAAAAGGAGAAATGGATTTAACGGAGACAAAAACAACTCTATTGATTATATTTCCACTAATAAATTCCCCCAAACGAAGACAAATCAAGGGAAATACCACATAAACATACGAAGAAAACATAAGGGATCTACCAACTGTGGGGTCAGTATGATCATAAGATAACATGTATATATAGATATGATATTATTTCAAATGAATTGACATCATTCCCCAAAGAAAGTAGAACTAAAATCACAATGGAGGAAAGAAAACTCAAGAGTTACGAAGAATAATATTTTTGGACCACAACATGGAGACCAAAAAGAATCAGTGCTACCATGTCGTAGATCCAAGATAACTACACAAGGAAAAAAATTATGAACAATAGAAAAAGTACAACATAACATGAAAACTACATATAGAAGAGTAAAGATACATATAGAGGAATTGTACAACAGGTTTGATTCCTTTATCACCTTGCACCAAAAAAATAACAAGGGTCGTATAAAAGAGTCTAACAAACATTTAGCAAACACATTACGGGAGAAGAATAGTACAACATGCAAACACAAAAAGGGCTACTATGAAGGACAAGTGAGTCAGGCGCATCGCCTACTCTCCCCATCTTGGTTTATATCATTTAGGGAAGGTGGGAAACTCACAAGAGGGACTATATCCAATACAGTAGGAATAATAGCCAGTTCTAAACAAGGATCCTCTTGAGAATTGCGTTGCTCGATACTAGGTGTAATTATCAATTGAGTTGAAAGCATATAAGGTAAATTAGTATCAAGATTAATGGTCTCATATTCATCACTAAGATCAATAGGATCATCAAGAGTATCCTCCTCATCAAGATTAATTAAAATAGGATCTAAGATGCGGATAGGATAATCATACTCATTCATCTTAACATCATTATGAACATTAACTTCTTCCAACACATCAGGCATAGGTTGATCGAAATAAGGTAAAGAATTTTGAAGAACATAAGCACGGGCCCTAGAATTATCTTTATTCTTCTTACGACGTTCATTAGAAGATTTATTACATTTTCTTTGTTTGACACATGTGGAGAACCAATAGGAATAACAACTGGTTCCATACAGGTTTTGTAGGAGGATTGGTAGGATTCGCAGTAGGCTGAGAAGCGACACTGGGAAGTTGAGTAAGAGAGCTAGTAGTAATGGATAAAGGAGGTATAGAAGGAGTGGGAAAAAGACCACACTTAAGATATATCTGAGGCATGCTTAACTTGACAATATTGCAATGTTTATAGGCTTGTTATGAATGAAAAAGGTTGTCAGGGCGAGGAAGACATGAATTAGGTAATGAAGGCCAAAAGAAATCAAGAGTAGCACAATCTCTAGGCCTAGAAGGTTGATACAAACTATGATTAATCATTTTCACTTCTCCCTTATGAATGAACTTAAGACATTTATGAATAGGAGAAGCAATAGCATGCATAGAAGTTATCCAAGGCAAACCAAATTTGACTTGAAATTGGTCAGAAGTAGGTACGACAATGAAGGTAGTATCTATAACTTTTCCACAAAGTTCAACAGGCAAGTTAATATAACCAAATTCAAGATAGAGAAAACCATCACAAGTTTGGATCCATTCATCTAATGGATCATAACAACCATGTTGTAGGTTTTTCATAAAAAGGTTTTCCTTAGTAATAAAATTTATTAAAGATGTGGGATCAATAAGACAACCACATGTAGATAACTTAGCAATCCTAGCATAAATATAAAGGGGACCATCGGGAGCCTTAATAGTCTCAAAGTCATTAAAGGTAATTGAATGTTCCCGAGGTCATTTATCCCTAGTTTGTTTATGAGGTTTAGGTGGAACTTGAAGTTGAGATAGAGGTGAAGGATCTTGAACAGTAGGTTGAGATGAATCAACGCACTCCACATGATTAAAAATGTGATTAAGATCATCCATATTCGAATCATAAACAATATCCACAGAAGATGGTTGAGAGATGGTATTAGTATCATGTGTAGGTAAAGGATTCATATAGATTTGAAAGTTTTGATTAGGAGGAGAGAAAGATGTGTTCCCATTATCATCAAAATTATCAACAGATAAAGCATTAGAATCAATTTAATCTTGAACTTTATGCTTTAGAGAATAACATTTTTCAGTATCATACCCATTCTGGCGATGGTATTGGAAAAAAGATTTAGAATCAAAGGATTTTGAAGCTATTGTAGTAGGAAGGAGAGGTAAAATAGGAGGCAAGGTAATAAGATTAGCACTTAAAAACCTACTCATAATAGAATGTAAAGATTCAGAGAGAGGAGTAAACGTACAATTCATACGGAAAGAAGTGGATGCAAAAGTGACATTGTGGGATGCAACAACAACTTGATCAACAACTACATTTGTCTATTTATTAATCTTGATATAGTTGTTAGGTTTTTGAAACTTATTAGGATTAGGAGCAGTGTCACTCTTATCAACTAGAACATGAGCCATTGGAGTGTTTCTCTCAAATTGACTCACTTGTAATTGATAATGATGAAGTGTTGCACAAAGTTGTTAAAAAGAGGTAAATTCAGTAAGAAAAATCTTATCTCTAATATCCTTTTGTAAATTTGAAATAAACATATACTGAATATCAATATCAGGAATAGGATAATAAATCTGAGCATACAAATGCTTAAATCTACCAATAAAATCTATCAATTTTTCCTTAATGTTTTGTTTACAATGCATTAAATCAGTTAAGGAAACTTGTGGACCAATGTTGTTTTGAAATTTTTGGATGAAGGTATTATCAATTTTATGAAAATAATAAATATAATAAGGAGGTAAAGAACAATACCATTGCAAAGCCTTATCATGAAAAGTTCTAGTAAACAACTTAGCTAAAATCCTATGGTCATGAGCATAATCACTACAAAGGATTTGAAATGTTTTAACATGAGTAACAGGATCGCCTTTACCATTTTAATTCTCAATATGAGGCATATCAGCTTGTTGAGAGATAGTAGCATGAATAATGTCTAAGGATAAAGGACTACCCATGTCACATGTAGGAATGCTAAACTCGGATTGAGTTAAGGATGCAAGTTGTTGTAAAGATGACATAGTTTGAGCCAAACTAATAATTGTGGAATCATTAGAAGAAATAGGTGGCATAGAAATATTAGGAACACTAGGAAAGTGTAGGAAGCAGTAGAAATGGAAGACACAACTCGTGGAACACTTGGAACCACAGTTGGAAGGGGATTGGAATAAGTAAAAGGCACACTATGATATGAAGGTTGTGAGGTAGGTAGAGATACTGGTGGAACACTCATAGGAATAGATGAAATTAGGAGAGATGTAGTCATCAAAGGAGGTTTTATTACTCTCAAATTTCAGAGAAATTTGGAGTGACTATACTGAAAATTTCTTTAAGTGCAGATTTTTGCCTTAAGAAAATAATAGAGAAGACATATTTTGATTGCATGCAGAAAGTGACCGGATGATTTTCATGATATATTACTTGGGAAATGGGTTCAAAACCTTTCATTTCATGCATGCAGTGGGTCCCAACCCTCAGATCTCAGTTCTGAAATGTTTAGGAAATAGCCATTTGAAGGTGGTTGTATAAATCTGCTTTTTTGCCTAAGTGTCAGTTTGCTGTAGTAGGCCCTGTTTGACCAACTGTAACTTTTGACCTTCTGACCTAATTGAGATAATTCCTTTTGCACTATATTATAGAGCTCAAATACTCCTTTATATCCATTTTTAGGTCATGATGAAATCATCTGGGTAGTTTGCCAATCTGATTCTGTTTGCATTTTCTATCAGAGTGTTGAGCTGTCAATACATAATTCCGAAGTAGCTTACTTTGAGGTCTTGCAAATATGTATCTGGATGAATGCCTTGGATAATTGAGTTTTCCTTAATATTGTAAGCATGGATTTGTACCTACCTGGAGATTTGTATATTTCTACCAATCCGATTGATCACTTTTCTTTGCCGATTCCAAACCCAATTTCTGCATATCTGCAGTGTCTTGGTTCGGAAAGTGTTTTAGGTGCTGACTTTACACATTAATGTCATTTGATCTATGGACCATCAAAGTGAGTTAGTGATAGTTTCATGATCCTTGTATGAAACTAAATCTATGTTCAGGGATTCAGACTCCAGAGGTATCTCCAGTTGAGTTTTCAAAGTCAGTTTCCAAGGATGTTTTGTGCAGATTTACAGTGTAAACTGAATCATTTTTGCAGAGTTGTTGTTTTTAGAGGGTTATAGTTTCATGTTAGATGGTTATTTTGGGATTCAAATTGTGGATCTACACTCATTTTATGAGAGTATTTCATCAGAAAGTGGGAGTGGAGACTCTGAGTTTTGTTTTGCCTTTTGTTCAAGGTCATTTCCGGAACTAGTTTCCACTATGTTCACATGTGTTTTTGCAAGTTATAATAAATGGTCAACTTTGAAGATTAAAATCTTTCTCCTCAGGAAGCATCATGAAAGTTTATCTTGCAAGATAATGATAAATGTCAAGGTCTCCATGCCTGCAGGATCTGATAGCTCTGTGATGTTTTTTGGTCAGTTTTCCAGGCTATTTTCAGAGGCCGGTTGTCATTTTGTGGATCATTAAGTAAGTAAGGACATCATATTCATGATGGTGGTTTTGTCACCATTTGCAAGAATGTCACTTGTAAAGTCTTCTTAAAAGAATATGTGGCATTTTTATTAAAGAATTAAATGACAATTATGGAACCTTCATATGATATGATCAAGATACAGTTGCTATGCCCAGATCAGAGCTGGTGCCTCTTTTGATCAAAACAGTTCCATGGAATTCTCAGACTACTCAAGGTTGATAAATTTTCAGCTTTTGCCAAGCTGCCAACAAGAGGGTCCTATTGCCAAGGAAGATTTATATTATTATACAAATAACACTAAAGACAAGCAAGAGTAAAATTAATGAGGTTAAGGAAGATCCTTGAGATATAATGGATAGAAAAGAGGGCAAATCTAAAGAAGAAGACAAAGATGTTCTATGGAAGAAGCTAGCAGTGATAATGAAGACTCCACTCATTGGAGTGAAATACAACCATTGGTAGCTGAAAAATTAGAGCTAATGTAATTGGTACAAATGGGTAACATTGCCTACGCAAGAGGAAGGTTATTCAGCGTACTACTTATATCCGGAGGCTGCAATTCCTTATACATATCTTTCAGGGCTGTCATAAGATTTCTAGCATCTGACACCATTTGAGCTGGGATGGAACTCATGAAGCCATTGATCTCCTCTTCTAGCTTGAGTATCTGTGAAGCATATCTACATCTACAAAATACATTTAAAGAGCCAATGCTCTCACAAGATTTATCAGCTCTGAGCCCCTAATAAGAGTGTTTAAAAATTGGTGAAAAGTGGGATTTTGCTGATCTTTGGGTAATTGTAGGTCAGATTCACAAAATTGTTGGATAGCTGGGATAAGGGATTTTAGTAGGGCATCGGCTCTAGTGCACACAACCTTTCTATTGAAGTTCTCCATTTTGTATATTCCTAAAACAACAATTGTCAGTCAAAGATTTCAGTTAATCTCAAAGAACTCTGTCCCTCGTGAAATTACAATTTTTTTGTTGCTTATTGCTATAGCTTTGATCAAACAAATACAATGCATGCTTCATAAAGAAATGGAGATCACCATGCTAAAGAAGCGGCCTATGTTCACCAAGATAGCAAAGAAATCCCACACCCCAACAGGGAGGAATAAATTGGTAGGCACCAAATGTAAAGGAATGGTTACAAACCACACTGAGAGTTGGAGAATGCAGCATTTCTAAATTAACGCAGTCAAAGGAAATTAAAAAAGAAAATGTTTGAAATGGATGCATTGCAAAAAAATCGGAAGAAAGCACTTTGCAAGGAGGAGCCACCAGATTGTAAACAAGACTCTACTCCAAATAGAAAAGGACCCTAGCATATAGTTCCAATGCAGTAAATGCCAAAAGAAGAAGCATGCACTATAAACCGTAGAGACAGCTTTACCTACAGAAATGATCCAAAATTAATCCAAAGGGAATCAACGCCTCAAAATGACCAGAATGTCACGCTAAGAAAGAGTGGAGGTGTTTCAAACAAATGGAAAATAGCACCAGGCTGGAAATAGAGCGGCCTGCAAATGAATAGAAATCCCACGCTGAAGGGTATATGGTATATCCCACATTGGTTAGAAAATAGTCTTTTCAAGTGTTTATATACTCCAATGTACAGCTATAAATTTGAATTAGAAAGCCAAGAGGATTGTTGGCGGCCCCTTGGCTGGAAGACTTCAGTGCGTGGCGGGCCCCATAGGTTTTGAACAAAAATGTTGAAAGAGCTTTAAACATGTTAAATCAATTGTCCCACATTGCCCCGTGAATGGAGATATCTGATGTTTATAAGCAAAAGTGCAAACATATGACTTTGAAGAAAAAGAAGACGCTATGCACAAGTGAGCTCAAATGATGCCTTGGGAAGCGTTCTTTATTGGTTGACACTATAATTTTGTAGATGACATCGCGCGCTTGCGGAGCAAGGAAGCCGAGTAGTTGCTCAGTCACGCCAGAGGAAGGAGATCATGGAATTGGCTCGTGACTGCGTGACCGAGCTCATCGTGCAGTCGTACTGGTTTAAGGAGGTGCTCGAAATGGTGTGCGAGCTCATGACTAAGCGAGTCGCGTAGCTTCTAGTCGCTCAGTCACACAGCCCAAAATTGCTCATCGCGCACCTGCAGATGAAAATGAAAGTGTTGAAAAAGTCATGCGAGTGGGCGACTCAGCTCGTCGCGCACTTGCACAAGGTTTGCAAGGTGATAAAAAAGTGTTGCGATGGAGCGGTAATGGCCTAGTCATGCACTCGCGGAGGCAAAATTGGAGCCATTCAAGAATGCAGAAATGAATTTTTAGAGAAAATCGATAAGCGCCACTTGTCAATTTCAGGTGCAATGTGAGCAAATAGGATTAAAATGTGGAGAGTTTTAAATTTTATTTCAATTCAATAGTTTTACTATTGAAAGTATTCAAATATTTCAGAATGTTTTGAAAATGGCATGGAAAGGCAAAGTTTATTTGATGATCCAGGGGGAAATTTAATCAGAAGTATCAGCTATTATATACCATTGGAAAGGTATTGAAGAGATGAATATGATTTTACAGACCATTTGAGGGCATATCAAATCAGATTTTGGCAGTAACAGAATGAAGTGGTTGTAGATATTTTCTGGGAGAGGGACAGGTGTCGGTGATTAAATTTGTTTTTCCTTTTCTCCTATATCTCAGTTTCTTCTCAATTGTAGGGGGTTGTTGAAAATTATGTTGTTGGGCAGATTCCAGGCTTTTGAGTCTTAATTTTTGTGTTCATGGTCTTGCAATGTATAGTTTTAGATGATTTTTAATGAAAAACAAAGGAAATCCCTGTTCAGAACTTGTCTAATGTATTTGTATGTTTGTTTTGATTCTTGTATATTAACTTGTAAGGCATGTTAATATACCAGTTACAAGGTATCTGTGGGTTTGATTTTGAGTCTCTCTCAAGGAGAGAGTAAGTCTTGTTTTCAAATTCTGAGAATTCTAAGTCTGCATATGAATTTGATGTCCAAGAATTGAAATGAGAATAATGGCTTGCAAGGCATTTCATTCGGGTTTTTGAGTTTGGAGTTAGAAGTTTTCTGGGAGTGCACATTTGTTTGACTCTGTTGCCCAATAGATAAGGCACTGGTCTCTAGTTTTTCTTTTAGTTTCTTCATTAATCAATTATTCAAATCATTTTTCCTTTCTATTTAAAGAGCTATGAATGATTATTATATCAAGTGTGATGGGCAGGAATCCATCTCATGATTCACTGAAAGAAGTGAATCCAATAGGTACACCTGCCTAAGCCTTTGAGCTCGAAGTGTAGGAGGGTTTGTTTGATCCTTGTTAATTAGCCTTTTCTTTGACAAGGTCAGGGAAAAATGATAACAGAATGGCGACTCTATTGGGGAATTGCTGAAGTAAAATTTGTGAATGTAGGAGAGTTATTTCCTTCATTTGTTGTGTTAACCCCAGAATTTGGTTGAAAGAAAGAGTCAAGTGATAGAATCTGAAGTTTATTTCAGATCTGTGTGAGGATAGATCGTAAGTTTTTATTGCAGTAAATATAGAAAGATTGTACGGCTTTGCTGGTGGACAGAACCCAGAAATAAATGTATGTGTCAAATGGCTTTTGTTGTTTGAAAGTTTTCCTCTACAAGGAGGTGGTGACTCTATGTTGAAAAGAACCCAATGGAGCTATCAAGAAGGCTCTAGATCTACCAAATTTCCAGTCAAAGAAATAAGAGCAACAACTAAAATTGTATTCCCAGGTAATCCTCATTTTTTTTTTATGTGAAAGAAAAGTTTCCTCAATAGGTGAAGAAGTCACTAGGAAGGGCGAAAATAGTTTTGAAATCTGTCATACTTCTTGGTTTAAAAGATTCAGATATCAAGTCAGAAGTATGTTGTTATTTTAAAAGACAGCTGGTAGAAGTTGCAAGGTTCATGTCAAAAATCTCTTGTATATATATGATTTGTTCAAATATATGTCATAAGTACCATATATGATTTCATAAAAGATACAGCCAATAATGAATTCTTGCATAAATTTTTCTATAAAAAGATATGTGCCATTATGCTTTGATGGCATTCATGGCTCCCCAAATGAAATTCCTACTGAGATTAGGAAGCATCTACCAAAGTTTGAGGGGAAAAAATCAGATTTAGCATGTAAGCATTTGCAGGAATTTGTTGATCTAATGGGTGACTTTGAGATTCAGCATGAAGATATATACATGAAATTCTTTGTCCAAACTTTGAAAGATAATGCTAGGGACTAATTTTCTTTTACCAGCTTGTTCGATTTCTTCTTGGGATGAATTGCATGTTGCCTTTATGGAACAATTTGGTGAGAGAAGAAATTTGAGTGATATATTTACTGAATGGTTGAATCTAAGGATCGAAGAGGATGAACTAGTTCTTGATTTTAATATCAGATTTGCAAGAGCTTTACATGAAATACCTGAAAGTAGTCAACCTCAAGACAATATGTGTGTTGTGGTATATTACGGTGCATTTGAGAATAAGATGAGTTATAGGTTGAGAGACAAGGAACCTAAGACTTTGCATCAGGCGTTCAGGATAGCAATAGATATTGAAAACAATGCCAAGTATGAAATGACAAAGAATCATTTCTCTAGAGGGATTTGTTGGAAAAATACATTTCAGAATGGACAAGAGTATTGTGAAAAGTTTGCAGCTCCAAGTAGGTGTATTGATACCTCTGCTTTGGTGTCTAATCAGTTCTTGAATTCATATTTGAATAGATCTATGGTTAGTCATCCTTTGTTGCATACAGAAGAAACTTATAATGGTGACAACAATACGTGTGTCCAAGAAATGGTAGAAATCAAAGATGTTTCAATTTCTTATAATGCTGATGTGCTCAATGAACCTTTGCCTTACAAAGTTATGTCAGAAATACTCTCTCATTTTGATCCTAAGTGCAATTATACTAACAATGTTTTGAATGATGAAGAGGATATGTGTGTTTTACACTCCTACGAGAATCAAGAGGGTGTTGAAACTTATGTTTCACAAGAAAATGATATGATGCAGGATGATGATTCATTGTTATTATGTGAGCATAAGGTAGCATGGGAAGATAAGAGCATTTGTGGGAATCAATGCAAATCAACATGTGAAGGTAAGAGTATCTTCACCAATTCTGAAAATAGTTTTTTACATCCGCATGATGCAAATGAGTTTGGTCTTGAGAATTTTGAAATGAATTTGGTATCAAAACTTGAGGAAAGAGGGATATTAAATGAGGGTCTTCCTTATGGGATGGAATATGATGCTATCTTGCAACTTTATCATGATATTATGAATGAAAATCAGAATGGAGATCAGTTAGTTGGGTCTTTTTAGTCAAAGAGTAAAGTGCAAGATGAGTGTGTTTTTCAAATCCCTACATTTAATAATGATCTGTTTTAGCATATGAATTGTTTATGTAATGAAAATCCTACACATGATGATAAACTTGAGGATGATTGGCGTCTTTCCCCATCTCCTCCAATTGAAGAAAGTAGTATGAATTTGTTATCTATTTCCTTGCCTAATGATAGAGGTGTTGAATCTACTTGTAGTGATATCTCTGATTTTGAATCATATGCTGAAAGTGATTATGACAGTAGGGGTACTAATGTCTTCAAAGTTTATACTAATGATTTGTTTGATGAGGAAATTGATATGGATCATCCATATCTTTGTTACCATGTTCATATGAGATAAAAACATGATGTTGTTAATCTGTTGTTTGAGGAATGCATTCACTTTTGAGATTTGATTCATTCTAATTTTAATGTTGAAGATGTGTCAATATGCAGTGAGAGATCAGATTGTGTTTCTTCCCAGGATGAAAGTGATTGTGAATATAAATTTTCATTTGATGGGTTCATTGTTCCATGTAGTGAACAGGACTATGATGTTAATCAGCTCATTCCTTGTGACCATGTTGGTAATTTGAAAGTGGAGGAGGTTTCCAATCCATGTTTTGAACAACATGCTAATATGCCTTTCCATTGTGAGGTTTTTCCAGATTTTGGTATACATGGCTTATGTGAGTATGAGTCATTTAGTTTCTCTACGGACCAGCCGGCTAATGAGGGGGTAATGCAAGTGGAGTTTGATAGTTTTCATGATGATGCATTTCCTTATTATCATGGTTTATATTCTCTGATATTTGCTAACGTGGAAGATGAGTTTCATACTTTTGATTATGATGACTCTGATGGAGGAATTTTTGAAGACATGAAAGGAATTACAAACAAGGTATTCTTCATTTTTATTATTCCTTGTGAGTTTGAGCAGCAGTTGTACAAGTGCATTTTTAGTTTGATATTTGTATGCCAAGAAGAGAATCAGATTTTTGATAGAGGCAATTTTTGGTTTCAGTTGCAAAAGGGCTTGAGGGTTTTGTAAAAAATGTATACATTGTATAGTTTCTTTGTTTTCAGTCATGTGGTGTGTTTTCTTTTGAATAAAGGGAGTCCTAGTTTTCGAGAAGGAGAAGAGAGAGAAAGTGAAGTGAAAGGTCTGATTTATTTTTTTGGGTGGTTTTCTGTACCAATGATTCTAAATTCTCTATGTGTCTGCATGGGGCACACATCCCCAGATAGAGCCAATGTTAGTACACTCAAATTTTAGAGAAATTTGGAGTGACTATACTGAAAATTTCTCTAAGTGCAGATTTTTGCCTTAAGAAAATCATAGAGAAGACATATTTTGATTGCATGCAGAATGTGACCGAATGATTTTCATGATATATTACTTGGGAAATGGGTTAAAAAACTTTCATTTCACGCATGTAGTGGGTTCCAACCCTCAGATCTCAGTTCTGACATGTTTAGGAAATAGCCATTTGAAGGTGGTTGTATAAATCTGTTTTTTTGCCTAAGTGTCAGTTTGTTGTAGTAGGCCCTCTTTGACCAACTGTAACTTTTGACCTTCTGACCTAATTGAGATAATTCCTTTTGCATTGTATTATAGAGGACAAATAATCCTTATATATCCATTTTTAGGTCATGATGAAATCATTTGGGTAGTTTTCCAATCCGATTCCGTTTGCATTTTCTATCAGAGTGTTGAGCTGTCAATACAGAATTCCGAAGTAGCTTACTTTGAGGTCTTGAAAATATGTATCCGGATGAATGCCTTGGATAATTTATTTTTCCTTCATATTGTAAGCATGGAGTTGTACCTACCTAGAGATTTGCAGATTTTTACCAATCCGATTGATCACTTTTCTTGGCCGATTCCAAACCCAATTTCTACATATCTACAGTGTCTTGGTTCGGAAAGTGTTTTAGGTGCTGACTTTACACATTAATGTCATTTGATCTATGGACCATCAAAGTGAGTTAGTGATAGTTTCATGATCCTTGTATGAAACTAAATCTATGTTTAGGGATTCAGACTCCAGAGGTATCTCCAGTTGAGTTTTCAAAGTCAGTTTCCAAGGATGTTTTGTGCAGATTTACAGTGTAAACTGAATCATTTTTGTAGAGTTGTTGTTTTCAGAGGGTTATAGTTTCATGTTAGATGGTTATTTTGGGATGCCAATTGCAGATCTGAACTCATTTTATGAGAGTCTTGCATCAGAAAGTGGGAGTGGAGACTCGGGGTTTTGTTTTTCCTTTTGTTCAAGGTCATTTTCGGAACTAGTTTCCACTATCTTCACATGTGTTTTTGAAGATTATAATAAATGGTCAACTTTGAAGATTAAAATCTTTCTCCTCAGGAAGCATCATGAAAGTTTATCTTGCAAGATAATGATAAATGTGAAGGTCTCCATGCTTGCAGGATCTGATAGCTTTGTGATGTTTTTTGGTCAGTTTTCTAGGCTATTTTCATAGGCCAGTTATCATTTTGTGGATCATTAAGTAAGTAAGGACATCATATTCATGATGGTGGTTTTGTCACCATTTGCAAGAATGTCACTTGTAAAATCTTCTTAAAAGCATATGTGGCATTTTTAGTAAAGAAGTAAATGACAATTATGGAACCTTCATATGATATGATCAAGATACAGTTGTTATGCCCAGATCAGAGTTGGTGCCTCTTGTGATCAAAATGGTTCCATGGAATTCTCAGACTACTCAGGTTTGATAAATTTTCAGCTTTTGCCAAGCTGCCAACAAGAGGGTCCTATTGCCAAGGAATATTTATATTATTATACAAATAACACTAAAGACAAGCAAGAGTAAAATTAATGAGGTTAAGGAAGATCCTTGAGATATAATGGATAGAAAAGAGGGAAAATATAAAGAAGAAGACAAAGATGTTCTATGGAAGAAGCTGGCAGCGATAATGAAGACTCCACTCATTGGAGAGAAATACAACCATTGGTAGGTGAAAAATCAGAGCTAATGCAATTGGTACAAATGGGTAACATTGTCTGCGCAAGAGGAAGGTTATTCAGCATACTACTTATATCTGGAGGCTGTAATTCCTTATACATATCTTTCAGGGATGTCATAAGATTTCTAGCATCTGACACCATTTGAGCTAGGATGGAACTCATGAAGCCATTGATCTCCTCTTCTAGCTTGAGTATCTATGAAGCATATCTACATCTACAAAATACATTTAAAGAGCCAATGCTCTCACAAGATTTCATCAGCTTTGAGCCCCTAATAAGAGTGTTTAAAAACTGGTGAAAAGTGGGATTTTGTTGATCTTTGGGTAATTGCAGGTCAGATTCACAAAATTATTGGATAGCTGGGATAAGGGATTTCAGTAGGGCATCGGCTCTAGCGCACACAACCTTGCTATTGAAGTTATCCATTTTATATATTCCTAAAACAACAATTGTCAGTCAAAGATTTTAGTTAATCTCAAAGAACTCTGTCCCTCGCGAAATTATAATTTTTTTGCTGCTTATTGCTATAGCTTTGATCAAATAAATACAATGCATGCTGCGTAAAGCAATGGAACCAGTCCCAGGTGGTTTTTCCCTTAGCAGGGTTTCCGTGTTAAAAAACTATGTGTCAATGTGCACGAATGTTGTGGATTGTTATTTTACTTTACACTTTACTGTTAGAATTAATCTTTCCTTGGTTGTTATATTTACTAGGATAAACCAAGGTATCCTTTTTTATTCTTAGTTATTCCTCCTTATGAGGAATCCTACACTTGGCTCACACACTTATGACATGTGGCA
>MU217836.1:0-35744 GCA_018584345.1 Thuja plicata | reverse complement strand
CTAACAAGTGTAGTACACTAATGAAATCCTTTCAAGAAAGGTGGGCTTAACCATCCTATTGTAAATCTCATAACTGAGTGCACACTTAAATCAGTGTTGCTAAAGCTCTTAACAGAGTAGATATTAATAGGTCTCTACCTTAATACTCTTAACAGGGTAGATCATCAGAAGTGATCAAATTGTAAGCCTTAACCGGCTCTCTTCCATTCTGTAGATAGTGAAGATTTGTGGGTGCCATCCCCACCGCAATTTTTACTTCCTAACATGAGTTTTCTGTGATACCATATCTTTTGTTATGTGTTTGTCAATTTCATGAATGTTTCTATGAATGATTGAAAACTATTAAAGATTGTGTACAAATATTAGATACTTAAGAAAGTATAACAGTAATGGTTGGTAAATCTGAATTGATTGATTACTAATGATAAATTGTGTAAGGTGCTAAAAATTTTAGAGGTACTGATTCACCCCTCCCCTCTCAGTACTACTTCCCATTAATTCCAACAACCTCTTCATGCTTCTTTTTCTCCTGCATTGTATCCAGTTGTGTGGTCATGTTATTGATGATGTCTTGCTTGAAGTCGGACAGCAGGTGTGTGATTTATGTCTGAGAGGCTCCAGCTCCATTAGTTTTGCCTGTTGTATACCTATATCCTCTTCCCTTCTTAGCAGTATCTCTAGAGTAATCAAGGCAAATTTTCTTGATATCCTCCCATGCAGACTGGGTGATATCACCTTTGGCCATGAGATCCAAGACTGTAGTGCACCCCTCATTTATATCCCTCATAAAGAGAATTTTATGTGACTCCTAGTTGAGCTGATGCTGACTATTCTTCTACAGGCTAAACAATAATCTTGACACGTAATCTTCAAGACTCTCATCTTCCTTTTGTGTCATCTTGAAGATGTCATCGCCTTGCATGTCATTTCCCCTATAGTACTCATTATACTTTGTCAAGAATGCATTCTTCATTTTATCCCAATCATGGACAACATCATGTCCTAAGCCCATAAACCATCTCAATGCATACTCTTTTAGAGTTGCAGGAAACAATTTGATTCGGTGGGCATCTATGGTGTAGTCATAACTTCAACAAAGGATATCAAACTCAAAGAGAAAGGAATCTAGATCCTCAGTTACCAGGCCATAGAATTTTGGAAGGGTTGAAGAGGGGATATACTTGAGGTTCTGATTATCATGTTGGTCAGTAATGGGAATTGGAAAATTAGGAGGGTTCGCCATCCTAGGCAAACCTTGAGGTGGACCTTATGGTTGGTAGATGACTAGAGGTAATAGATTCTCCTCTTGATTCTCTGGGTATTGGATTCTAAGATTGGCCAAGGCTTTAGCAAAAGGATTAAACTCGGGTTGCTCTTCAAGAAGGTGAAAGTTTAGCGGATCACCTTCTAAAGATGATGATGACAATGTTGAAACATGAAGGTTTACAATTGCATCCATGAGCTGGCCCTCCTTGTCATCTTCTCTTGGTCTGAAGATATCTCCAAATTAGTTAATGGGGTAGTTTGGCAAGTACCTTCTTAGATCATCTCTTCTTCTTCTATGCATGGAGCTAAATGAAAATTGTGGTAATGGAATGAAAAAATTTGGTGGTGAACTCTATTTTAAAGGAATGTAAATGCATGAAGTAAATTCTACAAATGGATGATTTGAACACTTGACTCGACACCGTCCCCAGCAGTGGCACCAAAAATGATCGGTTCTATTAAAGGAATTAAAAAATAGGCTCTCACCAAGACTCATGGATTGGAAATCCTACCGGGCATCTATCCTCCTCATAAAAACTCATTTAATTTATCAACCTAGGGACATAGTACTATAAATGGTTTAGCCAGATATATGCACCAAGGATTTTACTCAGACCACGCTATGGCTGCAAGAAACAAATTACTTGAAAGGGAAACTAGCCTATAGCTGCAGGAAACAAATTTATTGAAAGGGAAACTAGTCTATTGCTGTAGGAATTAAATAATGGAAAGGGAATGTCAAAATAAAGGTGTTGCAGGAATGCAAAGACTTGAAAACATGACTATAATGTTTCAATAGTTATGTCACTTTGGCTGCAGGAAGTAATAGAATACCCTACGGCTTTGGCTATAGGAACAATGTTAACACCATAATTAGGATAAAAAGATGCAGGAAAATGAAACTACATGAAAATGATTGTAACTAATACAGATTCCTCACTAAGTGAGACCCCTTGAGTGAGTATCCAAACTTAATTATACTGAACTAAATATTAACACCTCATTTGCTATTGATTGAAACAGAAAGTACAAGATTCATATAAAACTATAAACAATAGAGTGAAACTATATTCTACTAAAATAATAACGACCTCCTTCTCAAGCAAGAGTGGGGCTTATTTAAATAAAAAAATCTAACTATACTAACTACTCATGCTATACAAAAGGCAGAGTCATTTATTTGGAAAGATGGAAATTTGGAAAGTGGGAAAAATAGAAGATATCCATGAAGAAGGAAATATTTGTTATGATAGAGGAAGAATAGATCTAGCTTCCCACTTCTTCCTAGATTTCCTCAAAAGAACTCATAACTCTACAACTCGATCTCCATCTAGTTGTTGCCACCTTGGTACTATTGGAACCGCCACTTCAAGTTGTATTTAATTTTCTAACAGTTGAGTCAGCTACAGGAATGGGTCAAGGTATCTAGTGCATGGAACATTCACCTATTCAATCCTTCTCTTTCTATTCATACACTGCATCTTAAATGTTAGATTCAAGACATTCAAGGAAATATTTCATCAAACACACACACATTCATTCATATTTAAAACAACAATTACTTATAAGAACATAACCATAAAATTTGCATAAGTAATATAGAACTAATTCCACATGTTTGTATGTTTAAAAGCATTAAACCATAGTAGATCTCTTAGTGGCTGCATGCCACATAATAACATAAAGAGTATATAGTTTCAAAAAATATAATAGGAAAGCATAAGCAGGGACTTATAAAAACTCATCCTAGGGTCTCTAAAAATAGGGCATATAAATGCCTCATCAATGAGATTGTGTTATTGCTATTAAAGATGAAGATCCTTTTTTTTGAATGAAGAGAAAGATTTGGTTTCACATGTAGATAGTAAGGATGAATGAGTTATTGATAGTGGATGTTCAGAACACATGACCGAAGACAAAACAAATTTGTGAAATTGGAAAGTTATGATGGTGGTGTTGTTACATGGTGATGATACTCCCTGCATGATCAAAGGAAAAGGTTTATTACTCTTTATGGTAAGACCAATACTAATGATGTTCTATATGTTGATGATTTGAAATATTAATAATATTTTGAGTGTTGGATAGTTAGTTGATAAAGGGTACAAATTACAATTCATGGATGAAGTATGAAAAATTATTGGAAGCTCTGGAATTTAGATTGCTACAGGAAGAAAGACAAAAGGTAATGTATTTCATTTGAAGAATTATTAAAGTAGATGCCTGATTGCTAAGATTGATGACAGTTGGTTGTGGCATAAAATATTTTGTCATGTAAACTTTGATAACATTGTGAAGATAAGTAATACAAGAGATGTTAGAGATCTAGCTAAATTATTAAAGCCTATTAATGTGATGTGTAAGGGAAAATATGGTATTTTTATCACCATCTAAGAGACACGGGAAATGGGATCATTGTTTCTAGAACACCTCCTCCTTGGAAATAATATTATGATATTTCTAGACAAAATTGCATTTTCAGTATCAATGGATACATTACTATATCCCTTAGATTGAATCCTATCCTACACCTCTTTCAGTTCTTGTTTGATAGTCTCATTATTCATAAAAATATCCCCAAAAACCTCTTTGTTCCATTTTTTAATAATGTCTTTAACAAATCTAAGTTTCTTGGCAACTTTGAACATAGCATAACCCTTCACCAGAATGCTCCATGAATCCCTAATACACGATTCAAGATTAGGATGGGAGGTCCACGTCTTCTCAAATTTGAAAGGAAAGTTACACTTTCCAAAGATTAGATCAGCCACAAAAGAGATTGGAGAGTGATCAAAACCAATCCTAGAAAGAGAAGTCAAAGAGTAGTGACAGACTCTATACCATTCATTAGATATGAGATCACGATTAAGGAGGACTCAGATAATCGCATCCCCACATCTTCGATTAGAGAAATAGAAACTAGCGCCATGCAACTCCAAAACATGAAGTTCTTTATTACTGATGAAATCCATTGGATCCATGAAACTATCCAACTAGGAGGATATCCCACCTTATTTATCTTTCTCATTCAAATAGGTATTAAAATCTCCCATGATAATCCAGCTATCATTGATAAATAACTTTATGCATTCTTCCAATCTTTTCCAAAACAAATTCTACCAAGCCTGCTATTTGGGGCATATATGTTTGACATAACCCATGAGGTACATCCTTCATATGATTAAATCTAATTGAGGCAAGGTTGTCCTCTAAAGTTAACATTTACTCTTTGATATGATTCAGGTTCCAAAAGATAGTAATCCCTCTGGATGCACCATCATAACTCCAACCAAGTACACCATAGCGCTTGAAATTTTTTATTTTCTCAACCTTTTCCTTATTCATTTTAGTTTCTTGAATCATAACAATGTCAGGTTTTGGTCCCTAACTAGGTTCCTAATAAATTATTGTTTATGAGGCCCATTTAGACCCCTAATATTCCAAGAAAGAGTTTTAATTTTTTACTTGGATTACATAGCTCATGGAAGATCTTATGTGTAGCATCACAATTATTTTTTCAAGCTTCTTGATCCCTTTTCCATTTGGCAGACTTTCTACTTAAAGAGGAGCACGGGGTTCCCACATCAGCTTTAGCTCTATTTCTGGTGTTGATAATTTGTTGCAGGGTAGATTTGGGTTGTGGGTTAGGTTTAGAAGAACCCCCCTTTTTCCCCTTTTTCTTTTTGAGGACAATCATAAAAGGAACCTCCTCCTCTTGCACTATCTCAAAGGAGTCCAACCTTGGTTGTGCCCTCTTGGAATTATTCTCAAGAGAATCCTCATCTCCTCATTTTGTTCTTATCTTTGATATGGACATAGGAGGTGAATCAGCCTCAGGAAACAAGTATTTTATCACATCTCCCAAACTAATAGAAGCCGACTATAAGATGGGAGTACTCCCTAGTATGTTACATGGTTGGGAATCCTCAGTGCTTAGATGGCCCGCCTCCTCTTCACAAATTGAGTTGGAATCCTCATTTTCATTAGATTCCTTGTCTTCTTACATTTCTCATTCCTCAATCAGATCTTCCTGAATAGGAAAGGACAACCTCTCCTCTCCACCATATTTGTTTTCCTAGTCAATCTTGAGGTCTCGTTCGCAAGAGGACGCATCCAAATTCTCATCCTGAATCACGTGATGAAGAGAATCAATGGAATCAAGGATGACCATGTCAAGATTCACCTGGTTGTCCCCAAAAATATATCTATTTGAGGCTCTTTATTCTCCTTATGATTATCCCCTCTTATCTTCTTCCTTCACAATCCATTGCTTTTTCTTCACTATGGGTCTCTTTTCCTTCTCCTTTTGGGGGAGCGAAGGGCATTTTTTCCCAGTGACCCACTTTTTTGCAGTGGAAACAAGCAAAGGGAACACTTTCAAATTATACATGCTAATTCTATTTTCCTAGTTTTGAGACAATCTCAATGGTGGATGACATATATGTGTCCTATCCAACCCCCACACAAATTCTATCATATGTAAGCCTTTTCCTAGCAGAAGTCATTTGACCTATGGAGAAAATCTCCCCAAATAAGCTAGCTAGGTCACTAAAGATGTCCTCAAACTAGAATTCCAGGGGAAGACCTGAAAGCCTGACCCAAACTGGGGCTTGGGAAAAGAATGAATCATTAAAGTCTAGTTTTGGGGCCCACTTTTGAAGAGAAAGTGAGGAATTACCTTCCATATGTGGCCCTCCACATAAGACATTTTCCAGATCTTCCTCATAGGAAAAATTGAAGGACAAGAATCCCTTAGGCATCACCAAAATTTCCACTTGTCCTTTGAGGCTCCATTTTATTTTATCAAAGGCTCTAACCACATCAATATTTGGTCTTGGTCCCAAAAACTTCCCTACCAGCAATAGATTCATGAGGGAGATATTATGATCTATCACTGGATCAGGGACAGAGATAGAAAACCTCCCTTGAGAAGGGTTTGAAATGTTGTTGACCAAAGGGAAAGAAGACTTTCCACTAGGTTTGACACCAAAAAGAGACAGCTACGAATGCGAAGGACCATTTTTTTAACCTCGAAACTTCATTCTAGATCTCCCTCAAGAAAAAGGCTCTCCCTTTGATTCCTTAGGTCTTCTAATTCCCAGTGGGTCCCCATCGTTCAATTTTGGAGATCCCTCTTGTCCTTTGGATGTCCTATCTCCACCTGCGACAACCCCTGATCCTCCTTTTCTTCCTAGAATCGCTCATGCAGATCCATTGCTCAGTTTAACACCCAAGATCGAATTCAAATTTCTCCCTCCCCTGCTCATCTTCCTTGTTACACCTTTGGATGTTGTTGCCACTTGGTCATGAATATTTTTGGTTGAATTATTGATCTTAATGAATTTATTTGGTTTCTAAAACTTGTTAAAATTGTTGGATGTGGAATCACTCTTATCACTTAGAACCATTGGAGTAGTTCTCTTAAATTGACTCACTTGAAGCTAATAATTATGAAGCACTGTACATAATTGAGTAAAAGAGGAAAATTCAGAAAGCACAATCTTGTCTCTAATGTCTTTGTGTAAATTAGCAATGAAAATATGTTGCACATAAATATAAAACGCATGATAAGAAATCTGAGCATGCAAATGCTTAAATATACCAATGAAATCAGTCACTTTTTCTCTAATACCTTGTTTACACTACATTAAATTAGTTAAAGAAATCTTAGGACCAATGTTCTTTTCAAAAATTTCAATGAAGGCATTAGCACGTTATTGGAAAGAATCAATAGAATAAGGAGGCAAAGAGAAATACCATTGTAAGGCTTTGTCTTGAAAGGTTCTAGTAAGTAGTTTAGTCATGAGCTTGTGATCATGAGATAAATCACTACACAATGTTTGAAAGGTTTTAATATGGGTCAAAGGATCACCTTTACCATTATAAGTCTCAAGATGAGGGATTTCCATGTATTGTGTAATAACGACATGGATGATATCCAAAGTCAAAGGACTAGTAATATCACAAGTAGGAATGTTGAACTTGGATTGAGTCATTGAATCAATTTGTTGTTGCAAGGAATATATGGTTTGATCCAAGCTAGTAATAGTAGATACAGTATAAAGAATGGTAGGAGGAGATATGTTTGAAATGCTTGGATCATTGTGAGAAATGGAGGGAATGGTTGAATATGAAAAAGGAACACCATTGTAAGAGGGCATTGATGAAGGTAGATAAAAACATGACACACTTGAAGGACTAGTGGAAATAATAGGGTTAAGAATGCTAACATATTTAGGGTTGAGTTTTTGAATGGAAGTTGTTATGATAGGTGGAGAATAGGTGGACACACTAGGAATTGAAGTAGAAATAGGCATAGAGGTCTCAAAACTAGTGGTAGGTGGAATGAAACCTAGCTCTTGAGCACAATATTTGATAGGCTTGACATTATTATTAATGAGATGAGAGATACTATGTATAATTTTAACACCGTGTTCATCATTATGAATTAACTTCCTTAAGCCCTCTACAACATAAATAACTGTGGGATTAGAGTTTTCTTTTCCTAACCATTGTTCAAATTTCTCAAATTCATTGGAAATTTTTTGGACTTGCATAGGAGGTAATATTAAAGACACATCTCCATCATGAGAATAATGGGAAGATTTCTTCTCCATAATAGGATTGATGTCACTAGTATGTATGTTGGTCTCATCAAGATTACTAGGAAAAAGAGAAGGCTTGGGATCAAAGGAACTCATAAGTATACAACTTCTCCTAACCGGAATGCTCTAAGTAGGACTCAATGTAATAACACTCATACACAAGAGAATGCAATTGTAATATTTGAAAGAGATATGCAATAAAAAAAATTATGAAAAGCACATCTATCTAACAAATTAAAATATTCAATGTAAAGCATGCAAAGTAGATCTAGATGTAATTATGAAAATGAGGAATATGTAATGCATACAATGTAGATCTAAACACTAAATGAGAATTATAATGAGATAAACCTATACATCTAGATGCATACAATGTGATAAAGATAAGATCTAATGCATATGAGGATATCACACAAAGAGGATCTAACCATCAAATTCATGGAAAAGGAATCTAACTACCAAAATCAAAAGAATGTAAAAGGAGTTGAGTTCACCAAAATGCATAATGGGTGAACCTATAAGCACATAAAGGAAATATAACACCAAAATAAAAAGAGGAATGTTATGAGTCGGATTCAACAAAAATATACAATAGTGAAAATGGGGAGAGAAATGCAATAGGTAATGTTGTAAATGAATTACTTCCCTATTTCATTAATTGCACATTAGGAAGGAAGATGTGCCCAATAGGCTCAAGAAGTGACTCAAGTGCTAATTTGGAACAAGATATGTACTTCCTTAAGTAATGTAATGAATGAAATTAAAATGATTAAGAAATGTAATAGATCTATTAGAAAATACACTAAAAATTTGTTGAAAATAGACTGAAACAGATGGACAATGAGCTGAAACTGACAGAAATAGAAATCAGAAGATGAAATCAACCTGTGATAGAAATTTGAGCTAAAAGTGGTCAAGACATGTTTATTTTTGTGACGTGTCCCTGGGACAGGTTGATTTTGGCGACATGTCCCTAATGTTTTCGGCTAAAAATTTCACAGAACCTGCAACTCTACCTGCTCTCCCCAGATCTGATATGAAGGCTCTATATCCTATACCTACACACATAAAATGGGAAAAAGGTTATGGAAAGGGGTTTAAATTTTTCAAACCCCTTTTTAGTAATAAACATTTAAAACAAAAATAAATTGCATAAGGAAATGTATGCAAAAGGGAAAATTATTGATTTACCTTGCATAAAACCTTCATGAACGGATTTTGAAAATCGCTCAAATCTATGAAGATGCTTGAATATGATTGAAATCCAAATATTTGACCTTAAAATGTAATGTACAATCAAGGATGCCTTAAAAAAATTAAGATCTATGATTTTCACTCCTAGATCTTGAATGTAGATATTGTTAGAATGATTTAGAATAACTGAGAAGGGGTGAATTATTTATCCTCGGGTCTAGAAGTACCAATTGAAATTTCAAAAACTTTCACCAACTTGGATCTAGTCAACAATCTACTCGGTCTCTATAACATATAATCAGTAACATAAACTAACAGTTCACTGTCCTAATGTAATCAACTTGCAGAATATAAAATTGTTAACAATGCAACGCATCAAATAACATTCACATGAGTATGACACTAGGATATAACGTGGAAACCCAATATGGGAAAACCCACCAGTAACATGCTTCCAATTGTTCACTCTTATGAAGTGAGCTCTGTGAGGAGCCAACCCTGTTAAAGGTTACAATACACACTGTTAAATGTGACCCTGTTACAGGATTTGATCACCCTCTTAAAAGTGATCTTTGTTAGAGGACTTAGATCATTCCATTAGAATGTCACCTTGATTAAAGGATTTACAATAAGATTGTTAGGTCAACCTTGTTTAAAATTATTTTGCACTAATACAATGGTTAGAAAGTAATAGTAATGTGATCTGAAACATACAACTCACTTTGAAAATACAAATCCACTTTTGCTCAAATGTTAATTTACTAACTGGCCTCCATTGTCATCTCTTTCACTCATATCTTCTTGGAAATATGTGAAGCAATCACCATTATACAGTCTTGTACTGCTCTTCTCATCCTTTTCTGCCTTCTACTTAGATTTTCCAATCAACTAAATTAACCTCTACATACCCATAACCTGCAATCAAGTTAATCTTATACCTCCCTAATCAGGCAGCTAGATATTTTTCCTCTTAATCATCACCGTAGATCTTAGGGTTTGGTAAGATCCAACAAATCCCTCCAACATTTTTTTCCATCTACCTTGTAGAATACATCCTAAAACTCCTTCTTGAATCCATACATAAAAATAGTTAAACATATATTAAATGCTCATTTAATTCTCCACAATGATCATCCTTATCTTAAATATACTTCACATATCCCAATAAATCAACTATGTCAGCTGGGATCTCAAATCTTCCTCAAACTATCAAAATACTACCACTTGGTCATCACTAGATAACTTGGTAATTTACTGACGCTCGGTAAATATTGATGCTCGATCGACACTAAATTTTATCGGCATGTATTGACGCTCGGTCGACACTCACATCACTTGGCACAAACATAAGTTCCTTAATCTTCTTCTCTGTTACTCAGTCAAGACTAAACTTTGAGTCTTCAAAAAATCACTTGGTGTTAAAGATAAATATCATATTACCTTACCAAGGTGCAATTTCATCAAGTACCCATTGTAGCTTCACATAACTCAACTATTTCACCAGGTCTTCTTGTTATCTCCTCTTTTCAAATCTTCTTCATCAATCAATTGATATGGCACTTTACAAGATAGAAACTATCTTACCAATTAAGGTTTGACATCAATGGCAATAAAAAAATTGTTTCAATTGTAGCTTCCAACATATATGCTTGATAATCACTTGCGAAGAGGAGAGAGAAGATGGATAAATGAATTAATCTTCTTCCTTGATTTGAGAATTCCTCTACTTAGCCATAATGGGAGAATAACTTGCATCAAATAAATAATATTTTCTTGGATTTGAATGATGTTGAATTGGAAACTTGGAAATCTTGATCTTAGATGCTTGCCTTCAAATCTTGAATACAATTTCTCTTGCTTTCTTGAAATCTTGATATCTTGGTGGATATACTTGCACTTGATAATGGATCATGGATGTCAAAATAAGGAGTGATAAGGGGTTCTTATACTAACTCCATCATTTAAAGATTCAAAATCGATCCAGGCTAACCACAAATGAAAATATTTAAATAAGACCCTGACATCAGGCCCCGGGGAAAGGTTGGGTCCCAAAACCCAGGGAAAGGTTTCTATTGATGACGTGTCATAGGAAGAATAGGCTTAAATTTTATGGGAAGCTTGTGGAGAGAGAATAGGAGTGGGAGGAGAAAAGACAGCTTGCTAGGATCAAGCATAATGGGCATTCAGACCTTGAAATTGCCAAAATGGGGCCTAATAGGTCCTAAAGCATCCAATTATGGGTGTGTTGACGGGACTTTGTGACCAGGTCCGCCAACAAAGGTAAGTTGTCACCGGTTATTGGGGTACAGGCCAACTTCACCTATACAAGTTGTCAAGGGAGATGAGATTCCCCGGGCCTCCAAGCGTGTGAGAGTCGGGTCTCGACAGTGCAAGGCTCGGTTGCGAGATGTGACTATTTTGTTTGAGGGGGATAGCTGTTTATCTTCAACTTGTCTTCTCTGGGGATTCAAGTGAGTGGGGTTTCCTGCAAGTGCACATTCATTTAACAAATAAACTTTAAAAGATACTGCAGAGTTAGAAAGATTTCATCTACCTATAGTTATACTAAACATTCAAGACATCAACAATGCTCTAACACAATACACTAAATACTGAAGAAATATACAACCATTAGTTCATATTTTATCAGTAGCAAAGGAAAGGAGGTCATTAATCTACTTTAAGTATCAGAGAAAAGGACATGAAGAACACAAAGCATAAAATACCATTAACCTAGAAGACAAAGTTCTAACAACATCATCGAGAGAACTCTTCCTTCTTCATTAACATCTTTTATAGCAAGCACTGGTGCATGGTACAATGGTGGCTCCAAGAGAGCATCTAACTACTGGAAGCTTGAAACTATGGAGCATTGAGCTCTGCAACTAAGAACTGAGAAAACCAAATATCTATTAAGTATGGACTGCAAAATCATCAATTTTGCTGAGCCTTGGAATGAGGTCGGACTTAGCATTTATACACACCTTTTGACCTAAAAATGCCCTAATTTACTTTACACTCAACAATATAATACAATATCCTATGGCCGGTACTACCTGCACCACATTACAAAAGACCTTAAGGTGGAGAAGGTCTGACATGTTAGAAGAATAAGACAAGAAAAGCAGAGTGGAAGAATCGGCCTTGAGAAGAGAACTGGGAAGAGAGAGAGGAAATTTGATCCCCCAGGGATTGAGGCTACATGCCTCATAAATGGGAAAGTGGTGCCCTATCTCCGATGTGCCAGGTGTAACATTGAAGCGGCGCCTTGGGAAGACCATTTGTCAGAAAACCTCTTGTCGATCTGACGTGCCTTGTTGTGGTTACCTACCTTTTGACAACCTTTATTAACTGCCTTGAAAGTGACCAGTCAGCCTTGGGAACTGGGACACGGGTCACTTAAAGAATACAAAAATGTGGGATCCAGAATTATTGGATCTGGGAACTTGTGTTCTAAAAGAATGAATGAATACAAAAACACATCTTTAGCAAAATATCTCCAGAATCTGGAGGGCTTTATTGCTCCTTATGATTTTTCCCAAGCCTCCAACACTTGGCCTATGCTTTCTTCATCAACATCTTTGATGATATCCCACTGACTACGAACAGGCTCCATTGCTTCCTCAACGTCTCCAGCCCCATTCTAGAATTCATCCACCATCTTAATGGCATCGTGTGATCGGATCATCATCTTGGATAATCTGGATAGCCTACCCTAGTCAAAATCTCTGGCAAGCAGATACAGGGACTCCATCCGCTCATCAAACTTGCTGAGGACATAGTCCTTTGGGGTACATGTGTTGGTGGTGAAGGGATCAACTTGTGATACCCCAGCCACAAATGTTTCAAATAAGCCCAAGGGATATTGGGTTGTTGTCACCTTTTCTTTCAAGGCCTTAACTAGTTCCTTGCACACCTCAATCTTGAGGACAAGTCTGGAGTACTGGGCTTGGAGGGAATCATAGGATTCATCTCCAAAAATTCTAGACTCTGTGGCGACTTCTTTGCCTATGTTGTGGATCTCTTCTAGCCCGGCCTTCCATTTTTCATACTTGGCTAGATCTTGCTCCCATATAATAGTGGAGCCTTTTGCCTGATTGAGAAGAGAACTAACCTGGTAAAGGTCTAGGAGGCACGCTGCCAAAAATTGTCTCACTACGGTCACCTGTTCAACGGCCCACCCATCCATAGCTTGTGCTTTTCTTTTCATGATCTAAAAAGAGTCCCCATTACCCTGTGCAAGCGGCAATCCGAAGGAAGGGGTTCCAGGGTGAACTTCTACCAATGGCTATGTGAGTTCTGCCAGAAGCGCGAGGAGATTGGCATTTGTTTCTCTTTCCTCTTGCAGCTTCTAGCCCTTTTTGAGGTATCTGGCCTCTATTGCCTTGGTGGACTCTTTCAGCAAGTCTAATTTTCCTTACTTATCCCTCTTCCCCAATTCTACCTTTGCTATGTTGTAGTTTGCGGGCCTTACAGCCGCTGCATCTACATCAAGACGGGGTGTTGTGATGGTCGCAACAGTAATACTAGTGGGACCAGTCTAGAGAGTATGGACTGCCCATGCTTTTTTGGGCTTCTTAGCCTCTGTACTTCTGGCCATCATTTTGGCCAACAAGAGTGGAGCGCTTGTGGCCTCCGTCAGGGCTTTCCTCTTCTTAGATTCCACCAGCCATTGGGGCAGCTAAGGTGGCTTTGCTACTCCGGTGGCACATACTTGGAGTGTACATTATGTTCAGGCTCTTTATCCACTTCTCATTATGGTTCCTCTTGTTCTCATTCCTTTTCTATTTCTTGTCCTTCAGAACCCTCAAAATTTTTTGCCATACTGACATCTTTTGTTGCACTATCCAGGATCTTTTCTCCGGTCTTAATCTCATCTGTATTTTCAGGGACTTTGTCCCTCCTAGTGTCAGTTGTTTCTTCATTTTCCTTATCCAGGACTCCTTGGTCCCTTTTCTGCTATTGCACCTACACCTCATTGGCTTCATCTATTGGGACATCTCCCTCCACCGGAATATCTTCTAGAGGTGGGTGAGGTCTCTGGCTGAAGTTTAACAAGGCAGCCACCGTTACTACCTCACTGAAAGTACTCCGGGTCACTTGGTCACCCAGAGTTACCAAAGGCACTTGGAGCATGACGATCGAGGGTACGGTTGATCCTGCAATTCCAGGTTCCCTGATTGTCGGTTGCTCATCTATGTGTTGCCTTGGTGTATCCTCAGTCTCCTAGACCGGTATTCTCTCCTTCTTAGGTTCCATTTTCATTTCTTCCCGAGTCTCTTGCTCTGATATATATTTCTCTTCGGGGATTTCTTTTTCCACGGGGCCCTCTTCTTTGTCCTGAGCTATGATTTCTTCCACCACATGACCTATGCCCTGTTGAATCTCTAGGAGCTCCTCCACTAAGAAGGAGTCATCAAAATCATCATGCGGGGTCGAGGAGTCCAAAATATCTTCTAGTTCAGGAGAGTCCAAACTTACATCTACTGGGGGAATCTCTGGCATGCTGGGGGCGGTGGTTGTGCTGGGTGTAGGTTTCACCTTCCTCTTCTTCCTTATAAGTGAAGCCCCAATATCTAGAATGCTAGTAGACTCTGCCTCAGAAAAATTCTATCTACTCATCATGGCTGCCAATGACAGGGACCCCACCGGGCGAGCAGATGCCATTAGAGTTATAGGGAGGTCGGCGGATACCTGCATACTTAGTTGTTGGCTGGTTAGCTTTGTTGACACCATTTGTTGATGTAGTTGGGCAATCAAAAGGGTGGGGATCTGGGGAGGTTCCTTGGGAACCAGGGCACCCTCTCTCTTTCCCTCTACTTGCGCTTGCTTTAGCAGTCATGATAGACGAAGAAGGTCTAGCGTCAGGTGAAGAAGGGATGGTCTTCTTTCCTGTTGATTTATTTTGGGTGCTTTTGGGACACACCCAAGAAAAGTACTGGTGACTCACCTCTATAATGGGGTGGCATACCCCTTCAATTGTTAGATCCTCCAAGATGGACCAATCTACCAGAGGAAGATCTTGTTTATCCAGCCCTTGTCCTTTGTATGTTGGATCTTCTAGTGGCCCATCATCCTTAAATCCCTTTGGGAAGGTCTAAAGGTCCAGCATTTTCATGAGCCCTTTGCTCATCCTTGTATTTTGTCAGGCCCGGAGATCAAAATTGTCCTGGCAGTCTGCCCAGAAGTCTTCAATATCCTCTTCATGCGGTTCGGATGCCCGAGGTAGTGTTGTGACAATCTTTCCGCAGGGATCATAATTTTTTTGGGCGTGGTGGAATTCCACTAGCCCCAAGCTCTTCAGTTCACTGTCTGCCTCTCGGGCTGCAGTGAGGCTATATGTATAATCCCCACAAGAGAATGGGAATGGAAAATTGATGACCTTCTTCAAAGTGAAGAAGGCGTGTAGATCCAGGATCTGCCTGCAAAACTCTAAAAGAATAATCCTATCCCCGCAATACCAGGGAAGAAGATGGGGCTTCCCATTGAATCCTATCACCCTAATGTAGGTGTGATGCCAAAACTGAATAAAATATTAGTTGTAGGAGCTAACCAGAGTCATCCCTGCCTATGATAATCTGTACCTAGAATCCTAGGTAAGGGTTAAAATATTGTGGTAAATGAACACGTCATTTACTAGGCAAAAGTTCAGGAAACTGAGCTCCCACTGTAACTGGGGATAGTGATCCCATGGTGTGACCTACCCTGGCCCATTCCCGAGTTCCCCAGCTATTCCCAAATTGGAAAAGCTAGCCTTTGTTATGCTAACACCCACAGCACATATGATGTCATGTAAAATTGGGAATTCTAGGCAATCGTCCTCATTTGCGTATCTACATGATTAGCTATAATAACTTCCCAGTTGAAGTATTTGGTTGTGGGTAGTGATGAAGTATAGAAAATAGTACATCCACACTAAGAATTCTCAGGCGTGGGGCCATCCAAAGATCCTGCATAGAAAGATTATACATGCCTAGATGGGCTCTTTGAAATCCCCGCGGGGAATTTCCAACTTCATTCTTTTGTGGTCTCGCTTTGGAGACTTCAGCCACTGACTGTTGAGGTTTGGCCGAGAAATGCCTTCGGCCTCACCAAATTCCTCCAATGATTTGGCCCTAGTGATGACGGCAGACCCTTGGAACTGAGGAATTCCCAACCCGGAAGCAAAATTTGGAGCATCCAAGGTGACGATTGTGGCGGGGTATTATAGCGGCCGGGGATTCGGAAGCAGAACTATGTGAGGAGGTGCATTGTATAGTATTTCCAGCTACTTTATTAATTCTGGTGACTACACCAAACATGGAAAATTTGCATCCTTTATGATGTCAGAGGTGGCTAAGCAAGTGGCCATTTTGTCTCCTTCGGCCTTTAACATGTAAATGGCTTGGATCAGACCCTACAATTTGGCCCAAGTTCTGAGGTCCATATCTGTTATTTCCTAGACTTTGGAGTCCACCTTGGACCCCACAATAGCTCCCTCCTTTGGATATTTGGAGGTTAAAGGAAGTTTTGCCAACATTCTCTCCATTTTGGACTTTGTAGTTTCCCGGGTGGAAGTGGTAGGTAATTCCAGACTATCAGGAGGGGCAATAATGTCAAACATCTTCAATCAATCTATCCACAACTTGCAAGACCGGAGAACCATCAGGACATATATATAAATAAGTTACAACTCTGGGAGATTCTTCACCAACCTGCACCTGCCAAAAAAGCGTTAGTACCTACATCAAAAGTTCTAGGGTATCTAGAATGAACATGACTTAGCATTCTGGAGTGTTAACAAGGTGGCAGGAAGAAGTGGAAGACAAGGTCTTGCTGGAGGGTCCAGAGTCTGGACAGACTAGTCATTGTCGATGTGACCGACAATAAACCATACTTTGGTCGACGTGTGTTGGCACGTGGTGGGATGAAAAGCGGCGTTAAGACATCTACGGAAACAAGTGGGCTAACACGAGGGAATTAAATGCCAGATGGGACATGGTTTGAATTCCCACTCATGGGAAATTAATCCTACCATCAATGCGATGAGATAGAGGAGAGAGAAATCTGCCATGGCTTGAACCAGCAAGGTGTTGAGTTTAAATCATGGTGAATCCATCTCAACAAGCTCAGTCTCATGGGGTGAAAATGCAGGACAGAGTGTGAGGAACTCACGAGCTTGGAAGGATATATAAAACATATACATGCACAAAAATGTAGAGGGCTGAAATGGATATACACAAAATATACATTATTTACAAATATTTACAGGGACACACAAACTATCCCAAGGCACTATACATTATTTACATTAATCTATGACCGCACAGAGGGAAGGCAACCCTCTGGCGGTGCCAACCCACCAACCAGAGGCAGACCAAACAAACAAAACCAATAGGACAAAAGTGAAATGAAGCAAAATGAAAACAGAACCAGAGAACAAAAATAGAAACAACAAGAAAAATGTAGAAATGGCAAAGAAAAAGAGAACCTACCTAGAAATCTGCAGAAGAGTGGGGGAAGAGAACATCAGGAGCACCTCTGCAATGAGCTCTACCTCTAAATGACCATGAACAAGCACCACGAAGCAACGGATAACAACACACTAAGCACAGGGTAATTGCAGTTTAATCATCGTTTAATCGCTTGAGGATCGCTCTAAGCACAAGTGTTTTTAATCACGGTAACTGTAAAAGTTGCCAGTAATTTATATTTATACTCATTGTAAAATCAAGTTACCCTTTTCCCCACAAACTCTGGAACAAGAAAACCTTCAGACTCTGGGCCCGAGGATTCCGCGCAACCATGCCTCCTTACGAGAAGAAGACGTTGTGGTAGAGAATCCCGAAGTCCAGAATCTGGCTCTAGAAAAGAAATAACCAACTCCGGGACCGGGTCCCGGAGACATGAAAGACAAAAATCAAAAGAAAACAAACCTCACAGGAAGGAAAACCTGGAGAAGAGACAAGAGAAAAACAAGGAAAATAAGGCAAGAGCCAAAGTGAAAAGGGGGACCCAACACTTTGCACACAAAATGTAGGGATGGGTATGCAGGGCATAACATGGTGCTAAATTTTTAGGACTATACAAGACTGAATGAAGTGAATGCCCTTATGAAATGTATTCATTCTGACACTCTAGATAGTATATTCTATCAATATGAGCTTCTTCTTTAGAATTATATATTCAATATGATCATCTTTTACTTATTTTTTGTGTTAACAATGTGGGCATCAAATGTACCCTCATTTATTTTGGATCAAGTCTAAATGGTTATTTTGTTTATTTGTTAAATTGCATTTATATAGATCCTCCCATTTTTCCTACTACTCTCCAATCGTGGAATTAATTATATTGGTTTTCCATCTCTTGGAATAATTGTATTGCCTATTGAGTTAAAATTTATTACTTTAACTACCTTGGTATATGTAAATCCAAGTGCATTTCATATAATTGTGTTCCATGTCAACTATGGGTACCCATCATGGGAATTATTGCATATACCTTTCATTAATCTACTAAATTTGTATGTAATAATTGAGTACATTTAATAAGAGATTAATCGGATCCATTTTAGTATTGTAAAAAGGATGATCTTGATCATTCATCATATTCTTGTCCTACTTTTCATGATTTAATTCTTTCATTCTTAAATCTTGCTACACCATCATTGACTCTTATTTCTAATTATGGTGCTAACTCACTTTCTTCACCTATTTCTAATGTATGTCCTAGTGATGATTGTGGTCCTTTGGAATTTACACCATCATTCATTGGAGAGTAAATTCAATAAAACTCACTTTCAAATCCCAAAAATTTCCTTCACAACTTCTCATTCTACAATAGTAGATCATTATTCCTCTTCTAATGAAGATCATAATGATCATTGTAAATACTCCTCTTAAATTTACTATGCCACCAATGAGGATGAGTTATCTCTTTCACATAGTTGCAAACATGTCATGGATTACAATTTAACCTTATTGCTAAAACATGCTAAAACAACAATAGTTGTGGTTGTAAGTAGGGTATCAAGATCCCTTTAAATCCAAATCCACATAACTCTACTACAAGGCTTGGATACCAATATTTTTTATCTATAAAATAAAACATTCATTGAATGTAAATATGATTTCTCTTTCTCTTTATTCCTCTTCACTTACTCTTATGCATCCTATAATTATTATTGATAGTGTAGATTGGTATATACCCCCTCTAGATTATTTTTCTACCAAAAATATATACTATATTTTCTTGGTATATATTATAATTTCCCTTCCTATCATCATGACCATCAATTTCCCTGTTAAATTCTCAAGTATACTTTGCAGATGTGTCATGCTTTCTAATTAATCCACTTTATTTTGTAACACTAATAGGATTTTTGCATCACAGATCCTTCAAATCATAGTACACTTATTATTTTTGATATTATTGATGTCCTCATGGATCCTAATAATTATAAATCAATTATGCAAGTTGGAAAATGTCTTTCTTCAAAAGAGCATAAACCACATTCAAACCTTTTGGATTCATTTTTAAATATTTTTTCTTGGTCATATGAGGATATGTCAAGTATTGACCTTTTAATAGTGGTCCATAACATGGTTCTATATCCTGATGCTAACTTGTTAAAAAAAAATTGAAAGATGCATCCTAATATTTCTCTAATGGTCAATATTAAGATTAAAAAAAAGCTTTTAAAAGTTGGTTTTATCCATCTTATTTATAATTCACTTGGATGTTGAAAATTACTTTTTTTTAAACTTGATAATAATATATTACATGCATGCATAATTTTTTCTTGATTTAAATAAAGCATCTCTAAAAGTTAGTTTCCTCTTCCTAATACTGATATTATTGTTGACTCAACAACATTTCATTTCTTACTTTCATTTATGGATAGATTCTTTAGTTATAATCAAGTCCTTATTAATACCCAAGATCAATTTTAAATAAATTCCACTACCCCTTGGGGTACCTTATGTTATGTACTCATGTCATATGATTTAAAGAATGTCGGTGCAACATACGAATGAGCTATGACCCGTATATTTCATGACTACTCACAAAGTTCTTGAAGATTATGTTAATGTTATCGTGGCTAATTATATCACTTGACAAAATCATTTTTATTATCTTTGTCTTATCTTTGCACGAATTTGACTCTACCAAATGAGACTATGTCCTCTTAAGCATTTATTTGATGTAAAAAATGGAAAATTATTTAGGATTTATAGTCTCTTATTAGAGTATTGAATTTGATACAAACAAGATAGCCACTATCGTAAACATGCGTCCTAAAAATTATTTTCAAATTTATCTTCTTCAAGGGAATATCCACACCATATGATGATTTATCTCTCAATTGGCTAAGTGTGTCCTCCACTTTACATATCCTCTAAAAAATGATGTATGTTTTCATATGAATGATGATTCTCAAAAACCTTTTGATAGCATTTAAATTCATTTGGCTAATCCTCCCATTTGAATGTCAATTGTACAAGGACACCATTTTATTTTGCATACCTCCACTAAATCTCATTCTTTAGCAGTCTTGTTGGTTCAAGATGCTGAAGAAGTTAGAGAATGTATTGTCTATTAGATTAGTCATACTCTACTTGATTATGAAACTAGATATTTTTTACTAAAGTGTTGGTGGTGATACAGGAGGAGAAGAAAGTATTTCTAATTCCACCAGTGACAATTCTACTCACATCTCTAACAGTGCTAAAACAAAACCATTGGACCTAACTAAGAGACATTACCTAATGAAGACAACACCTAGCATGGTGGTGAAGCTAGTACCTATACTAACTGGAATACTATTTATGGTGGATTTGGAGGCCCTAAAGCAGAGGTGATGGAAATGGAGAAGACGATGGTAAGCATTTCCTGCTTCAGCCTAAAAGTTATGCACAACTTTTCTACTGCATTGTGCATGATGTACAAGAAATTTATTGAAAAAGATGGTGAAAAAGAATGGAACTACAACAAGGGATTTTCTAAATGATACTATAGTTTGGACTATTATTTTTTGTAGGAATAAAGGTATTCCTTTCTCTTCCCCAACTCTTCCTTGAGTTGTGGATGAAATTTCTACCCACCCTTGAGGTGAGTTCCTAGTTGTTCTACTAGTGTATTGTAAGTGGTCTATGCTGACATATGTTTTGATGTCTATGGTCTATTTTTGACCTACTATAAGTGGCATGTACATCTTATGTTTGTTAAGGTCAACACCCTTGTTTTTCTGCTTTTAAATAAAAAACATAATTTTCTCATTTTACCTCTTTAGGTGACTTATTGTTAGAGTAATAAGTTATTTCACTTATTAATTAAATCATTTTGATTTAATTATTAAGTCACTTATTATCTCTAGTTTACTTAAGCTAAATTTTAGGCATATAATAATTAATTCTTTTATTAATTATTATCATGCAACCTAGGTTTTTCCCTTTTAGGGTTTTGATCACCTTTATAAGGTTTGATCTCTTTGTAATTATTTATTATCTGAGAATACTATTATATTAAGGGTTTTCTCTCTATTGTTTACACAATATGTTTCCTCTTTCATAGATCTGTTATTTATGGCCTCCATAGATTTTGCTTCTATCTTTCTGTGACAGGTTTGCATGCAGGTGAATCTTGGGAGTTGTAGGGTTGAGTTTTCATCAACACCAATATGGTATCAGAGCTGCAGATCTTCATGCACATGTTCTCTTCATGAGAGATTTGGCCTTGTTCTTCAAATCTATGTTTTTCAAGAGGTTTTTTGTTTCATATTTTTGTGGATCTGGGGGAGTTTTTTTTGGAGCACTTTGGGCTCAAACAAACCTCACAGTTGTGCTCAAAAGGCCCCAAAACCCCTATTTTCATATAAGGTATGTCTGATTGTTGTACGACCCTTTTCTAGGCACATTTTTCAAGGCAGTGAAAAAAATTGTTTTTATAAAAAAAAATGGTACCTCCACCAATTTTGGCAATCCCTCCATATTTAGCGGCATCACCAGATTTAGTCAAGGTTCACCAAATTTAGCCAAGATTTCTTGGGACTCTACTTGTTTTGGAGAAGTATTTAGTTTTTTGCTCATATCTTGAGAAAACGGAAACATTTTTGGGCAAACGAGATATCGTCAAAAAGTTGGTTCTGAGCCCAAGATTTTTTTGCAGGTTTGGTTTCCTAATTTTACTATTTGGGGTGTGTTTTTTCTAGTCAAAATTGGGGTTCCTTTTAGCACTCCGGGAGCCATATCTTGCTCATTTGGGCTTCATTTTCTAACTTCTGCATATCATTGGAAATCTGGTTATGCACTCTTTCTTTTAATATGGATCTCATTTCCATAATCTACTCCAGGTACATTTTTCAATTTTTTGCATCTTTGCAATCTAGTGATTATCTTGGATGTTTAAGGTCCTGGGATCATTTTCCTTGCATGGGATGACTCTTTTTTAGGTAACTTGTGTTCCTACATCTTTTTTTCATTCCTGAGCATTGTAGACATCTATTTCTATAGCATTTATTTTTTGCAAACGCACTGAGATAAAGTGTAGTTTGTTGCATGCTTGGGATCTTGTACATTTTGTGCCTATTTGTACTCGCACTATATTATAAAGTGTCATGGGGGGTTTGATCTACCTTTATCAAGTGAGTATTCCTTCCACAACATTATCCTCATGATCTGTGTCAAGAGAGTGATCCTTCCATGATACCATCCTTTATATGTGTACTTTCTTCTGCACTTTCTATGTTTCTGGTTCTTTGACATGCATTTATTCTTGGCAGTCTGCTTTAGTGTACCTATCATGCCTCTCCCTGCTCAGCATTATGGGGGTATCTCTTGTTGGTTCTAGTGCTTCATTGGTTCGATGGAGTGAGATATGTATTTATTATTTGTTTGTATGTACTAGGCGGATGCAGTGGCCGAGTACCTATGCATTTCGGTGAGATGGATCATTTACCATATGGACACTCTTTCATTCCTATTTTGGAGGAATCTTTCTATCTTTTGATCAACTCTTCTGACTTTGGTGTTTTTTTCCATATGTATCTTTGAGTTCCAATGTTTGCCTTTGTTTGTCATCCTGATTTGAGCAGTGTCATTTGAGGGTACTCATGCAGATTACAGTCTTCTCTACCTGATCATGTTCTACTACAATGGAGGTTCCAGCAGATATTCTTCGACAGCATTTGCAGCTTCATGCTTCAGTGGTGTTCTTCATGTTCATCCTTTGTTCCTATTTTTTGGTACATTTTCTAGTTTGGAGGCTTCTTTAGTCCTTCACTAGTCTTCATCTCATTTTGGAGAGGGGTTTTTCCACTGGTTTTTCTCCTTTTCTCCTCTTTACAGAGATTTTTTGTACTTGGGTACCTGATCAAGCCATGTTTTCGAGACCCAATTTCTGCTTTCAGTAGTTGTTTCTATGTTTTAGCTACTCCCTAATTTTATCTTAAGGGGGTGTGTTAGAGTAATAATCTATTTCACTTATTAATTAAATCATTTTGATTTAATTATTAAGTCGCTTATTATCTCTAGTTTACTTAAGCTATAATTTAGGCATATAATAATTAATTCTTTTATTAATTATAATCATGCAACCTAGGTTTTTCTCTTTTAAGGTTTTGATCACCTTTATAAGGTTTGATCTCTTTGTAATTATTAATTATCTGATAATGCTATTGTATTGAGGGTTTTCTCTCCATTTTTTACACAATATGTTTCATCTTTCATCGATCTATTATTTATGGCCTTCATAGCTTTTGTTTCTCTCATTCTGTGACAGGTTTGCATGCAGGTGATTCTTGGGAGCTGTAGGGTTGATTTTTCATCAACTCCAATAATTATATCAATGAAAGAAGTTTTAAATGTCTCACCCACCCACTGTAGACAAACTTACATCAATTTATCCTATGTTCTCTCTAGTGCATGCCCCTAGTGGACACACGGTCTCTATTATTATTTCTCCTTCTAGTCCTACCAATGACAACATATTTTCTTGTAGTGTAGTGCTTATATTTGGTTTGAATGGTTGCTTGTATAGTTATGTTGATGATGATTGTGAAGCTATTGTTACAATACCAGAGCACTTGGGTACAAGAGAAATCTGCATCTCCCAAAAATAAGTAAATTTGCATTTGGTTTATAGTTATTTTCTCATAGCTAAATTTTGGTTTTGTTAGTTGTTCTTATTTCTTCCTAAGCATTTGGATATGTTTACTTGTCTACTCAAATAAATCAAAACCTGATACCTTAGTTATCTTTTTCATTTTCTATTGTCACATTTATAAATTTTGCAATTAAAGACAAGACAACTAGCTGAGTTGGTCTTTTAGTGTGATGTGAGAAAAGGATTTTGTTTATCTACTTTAGAAGGAAAGAAAATGCCTAGCTGATGGAATAGAAGTTGTGATGTTGCGAGAGGAGGCATTTTTTTATTTGGTGGGTGCATAGTGAGAAATTAAAAAACACATGCAATGAAATCAAGATGGAATTGGTCTCACACAAAAGAAAGACATTCTTGGCACAAGAACTTGAAGGGCATGAAATGCATTGAATAGAAGGAAAAGAAATGGTTTATAGAGGAAAAGTTCAAACAAGAAAATGGTTGTTATGTGAGACATAAGGAGGGGCATTGCATAGAACATAAGGAAAAACAAAAAAGGAAATGTGTACCAGATAGCCACACACCAAAAGAAAAGACAAATAGAATGTCATGTAGATGTTGGAAATATATGTTTGGTTGTTTGTTGACATTGATGCCAAACATTGTCTTCTGAAGGTGTTTGTGGTTTCTCAAACACTATGGTCTGAAATTTTGCTATTCTTGGATGAATAAGGTTGTTAGAATAGTGGAAGATAGATATGCATTCGGAGCTAGAGTACACTATGTGGAAGACAGTTATAGTGTAGTGGAAATCAATTGTACCTTTAGGACAGTTGAATAAAGCTATGTATCATGTGATCTTGTGAAGATCATGTTTTAAAGTGCTTCAATGTTATACACTTATACGTGGAAATCTGTGTGGTTTGGATGTCTGTGGTTTAGTGATCAATGTAATTCAAAACTTTTCATTTGCAATTAACAATGCTTTACTTTGTGCTTTCTAGAAGGTTTCTTCTCTAGAACTAAGCTTGAAGGTGTGTTGATCCTTATGCAGATGGATTATGGTTTTGGTATTTTTTTTGGCGTTCTCTAGTGATCTGGAAATTGTTCTTGGTGATCCAAAATTTGTGTGATTCAGTTTTGCATTTTTGTTCAGTTGTTGTTATGGTCAAAAGATATGTTGTGATGACTTCTAACATGGATTGTTGGCATGTGCTAGTATTTTTGACATGGTGTATGGAACTCACTGTTGTGTGTAGAGGTGTAGATTCAGTTGGAAAGCTAGGTAGTTCCTTGGCTATCATGTTTCTACACATTTGCAATGGCTCTACTTGTTCCAATGATTGTGAATCTAGCATTGGGTTAGTGTAGCATGTTCATGGTCCCTCTCTCTCCTAGAGTGGATCATGTTTCTTGATTTAGGTTTGGACTTGCATTTAATGATTATCTCTTATCTAAATGGGTTTGTGTTATGTGTGACCTATGTATTTAATGATTATCTATTATCCATTTAGGTCCACTCTATGATTTGGTATGGATGCTTCTTGCATAGGACCTAATTTCATTTTTCTATTGCCTTGGCCGACTTGTAACTTAAAATATAATATCATTTGGCATGGCCAAATTTTTTTTAACCTTGAATGAGATATATTGTATATAAGTACAATTTATGCTTTGGAAAAATGTAAGGTGTGAAGTAAGTGAACAATAGGCAAACCAGTGAAGATCAACTATTAGTAGAGCAGAGTTCAGTGATAGTGGCGATGAAGAAAAGGCACTAAAAGTGTGTTGCTAAGTTCAACAATATTGTGTAGATCAGTTTCATTGTCAAGAGAATCTTTCTTTATTCTTGCAAGGAGTTGTATGTTCCTAAGACAGTGAGTCTTGGGTGCACAAGTTGTTTTTGTATCTTGCTACTTTGGTAGTGACTTCTATTTGTAAATATGGAGCAGTGAGCTCCTATTTGTATGCATTATTGTATTTTAAGTGAGCCTCTAGTTGAATGTCTAGAGAAGTGAGCTCGTACCATATTTTTTAATTATATCTATACATAAATGAATTATTCTTTGTGGGAAAGTGCTCACTGTGGTTTTTCCTGAATTTGAGTGTTCATGTGTTGTTGGTTCTATTCATTACTTGTTTATTTCTTTATGTGGTGATTATTAAGTATGTTAGTAAGTTTTATTTTATGCAGATTCACCCCCACCCCCCCTCTTAGCATCTAAAGTGTTTTCAATAATTGGTATCACATTCTAGTTCCTCTAGAAGAAACTTAACTGCTTGAGGTAGATGCGGGATGGCACAAAACTTACATTTTGACTCTGGTATTTGATGACACTAATTTTCCTTACTAAAAGGGAAAGATGGAGACATGTTTGGAAACCTTGTAGAATGGTATTTGGGAGGTTATCAAAACTATTTTTAATCCTCCTTTTGGAATACCTTTGACTACTAAAGAATAAATACGAGAGGAAGATAATATAAAAGCAAGAGAGATTGTTTTTAGTAGTTTATGTGACACTGCGAAAGGTCGGAAAGGTGGTAAAGAGATATGGGATAAATTGGTCTCGGTATATGAAGGAGATTTAAAGACAAGTAAAGAAAGACTAATGAATCTCAAATAGAAGTATGAAGTCCTAAGAAAGGAAGAAGATGAAAGTGTTGAAAGCTACATTTATAGAGTTACTGACATGTTGTTGATGGAATCATAGCTGGTAGTGGAGATCTAGAAGACACATATATCATACTCAAGATATTATTAACCCTAACAAAGGATTTCATACCAATGGCATGTTTAATAAAGGAGAGAAATGGTTTGATTCGGTATTCCATTGATTAGCTTATTGGGTTACTTTATGCATTTGAGCTTGCAGAGGTTGAAAGAGAAAAGAGAGAGACTGCATTTAGAGTTGTTGATGATGTTGAACCGGAGACATGCAAGATATTGGAGGATGCTAAAGCATATCTCCCAAGAAGATTCAAGCGAGGTACTGGTAGATACACAGGTAAGTTACCTCTTAAGTGATTTAATTGTGGAAGGATAGGACATTTTTCTAATGATTGAAAGTATAAGGAATATCTTAGTGAATCAAAAGAGGAAGATATAAAAGACAGTCAAAAGAAAGATGATTTTAGAAATAAATTTCATTTCAAAATTAAAGGTGAAAAGATACTATGTTCCATGAAACAATATCTTCCTGAGATTAAGGATACTAATAAAACAATTGAGGATTGTACTTCTATCCATCTCTTAAAAGGAAGAAGCTAAAGTTGTTGCAGGTGCATCGATTATAGATTCCAAATGTTCCAATCATATGACAAGAGATAAGAAATGATTTATCAAGCTAAAAAGGTATGATGGAGGAGCAATCAGGTTTGTAGGAGAAGAATGTGCTCAAATTAGGGGCATTGGAACCATGTCAATTGATGGTAAGCATAACACAGATGATGTTTACTATGATGAAGGTTTGAAACATAACTTGCTAAGTGTTAGTCAAATATGTAAGAAAGGTTATGAAGTGTTATTCAAGAATGATGGGTGTTTTATTAAAAGGAAAATAACTGGGAAAAATGTTACAAAAGGTTTTAGGACAGTTGGGAATAACTATTATATTAAAGATAAAAATGAGAATCTGTGTTTGATAACTCAATGTAATGAAAATTGGTTATGGCATAAAATAATAGGACATGCAAACTTTGAAAACATGGCCAAGATCAACAAGACTGAAGTTGTGAGAGATTTTCTAAAACTCATCAAACCTGCTGACACTGTTTGTAGGGAATGTCAGATTGGAAAGCAGATAAGGAGAACTTTCAAAAGCAAGGAATACTTATCTAGTAAACCTTTTGAGCTAATTCATACTGATCTATCTAGACCAAAAAGGACAAAAGGTCTTAATGGAGAAAGGTATTTTATCTTGTTAATAGATGATTATTCTAGAATGACTTGGGTGAAGTCTGAAGCATTTACAAAGTTCAAAATTTTTAAATCAATGGTAGAAAATCAAATAGATTATAAGATTAAATGCTTAAGATCTAATAGAGGTGGAGAATTCATCTCAAAGGAATTTAATGATTTATGTGACAAGAATGGAATAAGGAGATAATTTTCTGCTCCAAGAACTCCTTAGAAAAATAGAGTGGTTGAAAGGAAAAATATAACTCTTGTTTAAATGGCTAGGTCTATGTTAAAAGATGCTAATCTAACCAATGTATATTGGAAGGATATTATGCATTTTAAGTATATCATCTTAATAAGGTTCAGATCAAAGATATTCATTCAAAGACACCTTATGAGTTGTGGTATGGGAGAACACATGTTATGAGATACTTCAAGATCTTTGGAAGCAAGAGCTATATTAGAAGAGATGAGGATGGATTGGGAAATTTTGATATAAGAGATGATGAGGGATTTCTCCTGGGTTATGCAACAGCCAACAAAGCTTATTGGTGTTTCAATAAGAGGCTAAACAAGATTATTGAAAGTGTAAATGCAAAGGTTTGTGAGGACTGAAGTAATATTTCTCTAGTAGTAGATGGTGATGTTGAGTTTACTCCCTCTATTTCAGAGCAAAGGGGTAATCCAAAAAAAGACAAAGAACAAAAATATGCTGAAGAAGTAGAACCAAAAGTATTTGTAAAGACACATGCTAAATATGTTCAAAGGCATCACTTAGAAGATCAAATAATCAGTGATAAGGACAAGGGTGTACAAACAAGGAGAAAAATTGTTGGATCACAAGTACAAGTGAATTTTTCTTTCTATCAATAAATGAACCAAAAATTATGGAGAGGCCGGCAAGGAGGAGAGTTGGGTTAAAGAAATGGAAGAGGAGTTGAATCAAATTAAGAAGAATAAAACTTAAAAAATTGTACCAAGACTAGTGGACAAAAATGTGATAGGAACCAAATGGGTATTCAGAAACCAGATGAATGAACAAGGAAAAGTTACAAGAAATAAGGCTAGATTGGTATGTAAAGGATACTCACCAGTTGAGGGGATTGATTTTGAAGAAAATTTTTGTTTGGTAGCTAGGATGGAAGCAATAAGGATGTTTCTTGATTTTGATGCTTACAATAATTTCAAGGTATATCAAATGGATGTAAAATCGGCCTTTTTGAATGGAGAATTGGAAGAAGTGTACATAGAGAAACTAGAAAGTTTCAAAATTATAGAGAAATGAGATATGGTATGAAGACTAGAGAAGGCTCTTTATGGATTAAAACAGGCACCTAGGGCCTAGTATGCAAGATTTGATACAACAAAAATTCAAGAAAGGAACCGTTTATAGTAATCACTATTTTAAAATAAAAGATGATAAATTGTTGATAGTTGAATTATATGTTGATAATATCATATTTCGTAGAGAAGACAAGTTGTGTAATGAATTTTCTGTAGTAATGCAAAAATAATTTGAAATATCAATGACCGGTGAGTTGACATTCTTCCTTCGATTATAGGTTAGTCAGTCTAATGATGAATTCTTTATATCTCAAAGCAAATATGTAAAGGAAATATTGAAAACGTTTGGAATGAATAATTGTAAACATGTTGCAACTCCTACGAATGTCAGTTGCAAATTGAGCAAGAGTGATGAGTCTCCGGAGGTAGGTTAGAAAATGTATTGGTCAATGATTGGTGGAATTTTGTACCTAACCGCTCCTAGACCAGACATTATGAAAGCTACGTGTTTGGTTACCAAATTTAAGGCTAAACCCAAGGTTACTCATGAACAAGCAGTTACAAAAAAAATTAAATATTTAAAAGGAACATAAGATTATGGTTTATGGTACAAAAGGGAAGGTAACTTCATGTTGTGGGCCTTTAATGATGTTGATTGGGCAGGAAGTGTTGATGACAAAAGAAGCACTAGTGGTGGTGCATTCTTTTTAGGTGACAGATTAGTTTCTTAGCACAGTAAAAAGCAAGATTTAGTATACTTATCTACCACTGAGGCAGAGTATTTTTTCATCATATCTGTATGTGGTAAATTTGGCCTTGTTAACTCACCATACACTTCAACATAGTCCTTCTTCATTAGATACACACAAGACTGAATATGAGATTATTCATCTTGTCTTCCTGCATGATTCGACCTGTTGCCTTCTATCCAGACGGGGTTTTCAAATTTTCTCTCAGAACGAGAGTCTCACAACCATAGACCAATCTAGGAATGAAGGATTTATCTCCATGAATGCAATACAATGCAAGATTATTCTAAGAAATGAGAGATGTTAAGATAATCTAAGACATGATTTTCAATGCAACTATTCTAGAAATTGAAACTATCTTATTGCAATATGAAATTATTCTATATGAGATATTAAGAAACGAGACAATAATTGAGTATTCTAACAATGCAAAAGTCAGTGGGAGGTTTTGAATGAGGAATGAGAGTTCTTTTATAGACTCAGAGGTGATCAGAATAGAAACTTTCCTCTTTGAAATAAAATCGATAGAAAAGCCAGTTTGAATTTAGAAAGCTTTATTGAAAAGAATTCAATCAATTGTTTTCTTTCTTCTTTAGTTGTTTTCTTTCTTTGATTTAATTCTGTTTTATTTGAATTAAATTGTTTTCTTTCTCTTTAAAGCACAATTAATTCAAAGTTTCCATTTCTGAACAGAGATAAGATTTTTGAGAGAATATTCAATTAATTAAATAAATATGACCTCATAATTGCTTTTTCTCAATTATTTGAATAATTAAATTCACTTATTGAAATGAGGATATTTATTTAATAATTAAATATTATTTAATTCCTTTTTCATGTGTCTTAGCTAAAGAGGGTGAATTTAATTTAATTAAAGTGCGAGGACTTTATAATCAAATTAATTCAATCATAAGGTTTGTTTAGCCAATAGATATTTAGGAATTAAACATGATGTATGATTAATGCAGATTTAGGATTTTCTACATTTGACAGTTAGGTCGAGTAGAGTCAGTCGAAACTCAGAATTGCCTAGTACAATAGTACTTTGATGATTCAGAGGAATAACAAATGCAACAAAATTGGTTAAGGTTGCAAGATGCCAATTTTGGGGTGTTACAGTATCTTGTTGTGCTCAAGTATTGTGGATGAAACAAACATTCAAGGACATAAAAGTGGCATTTGATCAAGTCATTCCTATTATGTGTGATAATATGAGTGCAATCAATATTTCCAAGAATCCAGTGATGCATTCCAGGACAAAGCATATATCAATCAAATACCATTTCTTGAGAGAAAAGGTTGTTGAAAAGGAAGTAAGATTAGAATACATTTCTATAAAAGAGAAAATTGTAGACATATTTATTAAAGCTCGAGAAAAAGATACTTTTGAATTTCTTTGGGAGAAGCTCGGGGTTGCATGTTGTCATTGGTGTCAAACATTGTGTTCTGGAGGTGTTTGTGGTTTCTCAAACACTGTGGTCCGAAAATGTGCTATTCTTGGATGAATAAGGTTGTTAGAACAATGGAAGACAATTGTGCATTCAACGATATAGTACAGTATGGTGAAGACAGTTATAGTGTAGTGGAATCATTTATACCTTTAGGATAGTCGGAGACAATTATGTATCCTGTGATCTTGTGAAGATAATGTTTTATAGTGCTTCAGTGCTATACTCTTATATCAAGAAGTTTGTGTGGTTTGGATGTATGTGGTTCAGTGATCAGTCTAATTCAAATATTTTTAGTTGCAGTTAACGGTGCTTCATTTTTGTGCTTTCTGGAAGGTTTCCTCTCCATAAATCAGGCTTGAAGATGTAATGATGCTTATGTAGATGGATTCTGGTTTTGGTCTTGTTGTGGCATTCTCTAGTGATATAGAAATTGTTCCTGGTGATCCAAAAACTATGTTATTTAGTTTTACAATTTTATTTAGTTGTTATATTCCATATGTATGGTGTGATGACTTTTGACATGGATTTTTGGCATGTGCTAGTGTTTCTCATGTGGTGTATGGATCTCACTATGGCGTGTCAAGGTTTAGATTTAGTTGGCAAGTTAGGTGGTTCCTTGGCTAGTGTGTTTCTAGACATTTGTGATGGCTCTACTTGTTTTGGTGATTGTGGAGTTGTCATTGGGCTACGTCTAGCGTGTTCATGGTCCCTCGCTCTCCTAGAGTGGATCATTTTTTCTTGATTTAGGTTCAGAGTATTACATTTAATTATTATCTCTTATCCCGATGGGTTTTTCCTATTTGTGACCTATGTATTTAATATTTATCTCTTATCCATTTGGGTCCAGTCTATGATTTAGTTTGGATGCTTCTTACATAGGACCTAATTGCATTTTGCAATTGCCTTGGCTGACTTGTAACTTAAATTATAATATCCTTTGGCATTGTCGATGTTATTGTAACCTCCAATGAACTATCTTGTATGTAATTATAGTTTATGCTTTGGAAAAATGTAAGGTGTGAAGTAAGTGAGCACTAGGCAAACTAGTGACGATACAAAGTCAGTAGAGCAGAGTTCAATGATAGTGGTGGTGAAGAAAAGGAAATAATAGTGTACTGCAAAGTTCAATAGTGTTACGCAGATCAGCTACATTGTCAAGAGAATATTTCTTTATTCTTGCAAGGAGTTGTATGTTCTTGAGATAGTGAGTCTTGGGTGCACAAGTTGTTGTTGTATCTTGCTACTTTGGCAGGGAGCCTGTGTTTGTGAGTCTAGAGAAGTGAGCTCCTATTTTTTATTCATTGTTGTATTGGGAATGTGCTCCTACTATATTTTTGTAATCAGATCTATACATCAGTGAATTATTATTTTTGGGAAAGTGCTCACCATGGCTTTACCCGGTTCAAGTTTTCCACGTATAAAATCTGAGTGTTCATGTGTTGCTAGTTTTGTTCATTACTTTCTTATTGCTTTATGTGGTGATTATTGAAGTTAGTAAGTTTTAGTTTAGGTTGATTCACCCTCCCCCCCTCTCAGCATTTGAAGTGTGCTCAACAGTAGAAACATAAGAGACAAGAATAGTTTTGTTTCACCAAGGAGGTAAAAAGACCAAGGCAATCCATAGAAGAGGGAGAGAGCTTAGGTGAGTGAGATAAAGAGAGAGGCACGAAAAAGTTGGTAAATAGAGGTGCTAAGACAAAAAAAAAAAACCAATTTTCTACTATGTAATAGAGCATAGGAGGTGCATGGGGTTTTTTTTAAGGTCGAATGTAAATATGGAGATCTACTATTTGCAAGAAAACAATTGAAATATGAAAGTCAATTCAATTAGGCAAAGAATTGTTTGTTGACTTCAAATTTGATTATTTAGAAGGGTGTAGTCATTTATGAACTCTATTGTAAAAAAAAAATTATTTGTGAATGGTGAGGTTTATTTGAAAATAAGTAACCTATATCTCAAACTTAGATCATTGAGAATTGAAACAAATTGTTTTGTTGTTGCTCATTTTGTTTGGATTTCTGACTAAGGTTGCTATATTTCTCTGTCTAATAATGCCCAAAGAGTATTGAAATGGATCAAGTGGTATTAGAACAGTTTTATTTGTGTGGAGAACATATATGTATGCATCTACTATGGATTACAAAGGATGAGGTCAAAGATGAAGAGGACCCCAAGGCTTGAAGCCTGGTCTTGCAGAAGCAATTAGAGGTCTGATAGGAAGAATGGATGCTATCAAGATTACTTAGAGAAGAGCCCATATAGAAGATGTTAGTGAGGATGAGAAAGAGAAGATTGTGGAAGGAGGAGAAGTAAATCAACAAGATTTGATCCAGGAGAGGAAAGATATATATATATATATATATATATATATATATATATAAACTATCACCTGGATTAATGTGAATCCATGATTTGATCCTTCAAACTTCAAAGGGAGTTTAAATGTTAATGAATAGCTAAACTAGATTGCCAAAATGGTTAATTATTTTGAATATAAAAATTCACGTGAAGATTGTAAAGTCAAGTATGCATGCACAAAGTTGAAGGGGCACTCATCCCTATGGTGGGATCATTTATAGATAGATATTCAATGAAGAGGAAAGGATAAAATTGGGCCTTGGGGTCGAATGGTGACAAAAATCAAGGCAAAAATTTAACTAGTCAATTATCATTCAACTCGTTTAGGAAACTTCAAAATTTGAAGCAAAAGGAGAGTAGTGTAGAAGACTATACTTAAGAGTTTTACTAGTTGAGTATAAGACACATACACGTAGAGGATGAAACTTAGCAAGTTTCAAGATATTTAATTGGATTGTGCCTATCTATTCAAGATGAAATTAGTTTGGCCAATATATATAATGTGGAGGAAGCATATCAATATGCCTTGAAAGAAAAATAGGAGCTTATTAGAAAGCAATAAAATAACTCCCATGGTAGAAATAGATTTTCACATTGAAGAAGGCAATCAAGTAGTGGAAGAATCTATCAAGGAAAACAAGAAGAAAAAATCACATCAATTGAAACAACTCAAGAAAATAAAGGAAGTTGGGATATTTCAAGAGAAATAGGTGACTATTCATGTGGAAGAGGATCATTAGGAAGAGGTAGAGGAAGAGCTTTCAGTGACACATTTTTCCAATATGGGGAAATGGGACATATGACATTTGAATGTTTGTAGATCCAACTGGATGGAGGAAGAGGAAAAGAGGCGAGAGTACATGTAGCACACACTACAACATTTGGGGTCAAATTTTGACACCAATTTGCGATGGCGCTACCATTTGTGTGTGATTTTTGTATTTTTTTTTCAAGTACCCCTGACGTTGTCGCAATAGCGATGATACACTCATAATTGCGACACCCTCTTGATGATAAACAAAAAGAAAAAGAAAAATAAAGGCTCATTTGTGATCGAGTTGTGCATACGAGTGGAAGGAAACTATACCATTCTGCACGTGAAGAGGGCTCTTGCTGTATTGAATCTAGCTAGCAGTCACAACTGAAGAATCCAACAGCTCATTCATCACACCTCCGGGCTGGTTTGCAATTCATTCAACTGGTTTCCTTCATGTTTAGGGTATAGCCACCGCGTACTCATCAACAAGTTGCCACCGTGTACTCACCATTTGAGGTATCTCTTGTATTTTGGCCTTTGGTTAAGAGCATATTACAGATATTAGTCAATATGATGAATATACGCTGTAATGAGAACATACATCATAATCTGCAGAAACCCTAGCATAAAGAAAGTGATGCTTTGTCATGGGCAGTATGCCACTATTGTCTCACTGAAGCTTTGACCCTATCTATTGAAGGTCAGATGAAAATGAATTTGGCAATGGTTGGTGTCTTTTTAAATGCCTCATTAAGGGATTGAACAAATTGTCTGGAACCTGGACATTCACGATATTATTATCAATTTCAATATATGTCTTGTATTTTAGCCTTTGGTTAAGAGCATATTACATGACTAGAGGCGTATACCCTAAGATGGCCTGATTGATATAAGTCAATATGAGAACATACACTATAATGAGAACATACACTGTAATATACAGAAATCCTAGCATAAAGAAAGTGATTCTTTTTCACGGGCAGTATGCCACTGTTGTCTAGTAGGGAGGAACTTTTAGGTGTCATAAATCTTATAGCCTTGAGAAATATGTCTGATACTTGCACTAGAGGTAAGTGTAAGGCCCCTAGTCAAGCTACCCA
>MU217835.1:88062-141622 GCA_018584345.1 Thuja plicata | reverse complement strand
TTTTATTTTTTATAAAAAAGTTATACAAAATGTTAAAATTTTTATAAACTTATAAACATAATTTTATTTCAAAATATTATAAATATTCAAAATCGCATACAAATGAAATAAAATAAAATAAAATAAGAATTCAAAAACAAAATAAAATATTATAATATTATTTTATTGCAAAAATAAAATAAATATTCAAAAACAAAATAAAATATTATAATATTATTTTATTGCAAAAATAAAATAAATATTCAAAAACAGGAACAAAATGTGAAAAACATCATAACATTTGAAAAATCACAAATTATTATAAAGAAATTAAAAACAAATTCTCATTCAGTGCATATTCCAATTCCAAAATGCGGCACCCAAACGCGGAAAATACATCTTCTCGGTCATCTTCCAGGTGCATCCAAACGGGTCGAACACATATTCCAGATATCATTTTGAGGATATGATATTCCATTATTGCAGCATATTCCAGAATTGACTATATCCGGCATTCCGTATGCCTGCGTCCAAACGGGCCCTTAGAGTGGGGTATTGCACGACTCATTTAATTGTAAAGAAAACTAACCTTTCTTTAATCTTAATCTAATTCAAATTAATCCAGGAGAAGAGTATAGATATAAATTAAATTAGGGATAGGAATGTGTAAGGGAAACTAAATTAATTTGGGTTAATAGGTAAGTCATAAATGAATTTTGTATAAATAAATGTTATTTAGAAAAGTAAATAGTATGAAAATATTATATTCAATTTCTGGCTCGAGGATGAATAAATTTAGGGAAGATTTTGGAAATTTAAAACTAGTGTCTTTTTGTTTGGAAAATGTTCTAAAATTAGTGTTTTGACTTTTTTACAATTTGAATTGGTGCTTATAGATTGTCATTGCATCTACAAATCTGAGTCAATAATTTGTGTGTTTTTTTATTAATTTTTTTTGTTCATTGCACTTTTCTCTACTTTAAAATTTACTATTAGTACCATTACTTTTCAAGGGCTAGTGGATCATTAAGGGACAAGTTCTCCTACATCAACTCTTGAAAAATATTGACTTTACAAATGTGTTAGTAAAATGGGACAACAAGCTTGAATGGTGCAAATGCTATAGGATGAATGTGTAGATCTAGATTCCTTTTAGATGTCCTAATTAAAGTTTTCCTCGAATGGTTCTTCCTTAAATGTGGATGACATTTGAATGATGTTTTTTCTATGTTGAATAAATGCAATTAAATACCTTTAACTATTAGAAGACAATAATAAATCACTAAAACACATGATTTTCCAACTCATAATGGTTAGTAAAATGAAATGTAGTTAGCCTAAATTTAAATTTGAAAGGGTCAAATATGTAGATCTAGGACTTGTTAGAATGACCAAGTTTTTTTGGATGAAATGGTGGTACTGGATAGCCTATAATAGACTAGCCATTGCTATGCAAGTTTAGCAAACCTAGAAATGATGAAACATTGGAAAAAGACAAGTGACAAATATCTCATGATAATAACTTGCAATAAATGTTACATATTTATAATGTAAGGACAATTATCTGCCACTTAGAAAAGTGTCATGGAACTCCATGCAAACACTAGGACACCTAAGCAAGCATATCAACTAAAATTGAAATATCTTGTAGAAGAGATATCCATAGGATAAAGTCTCCTAAAATATAGAGACAATTGCTTTATACTAACACCTCCATTAAGTGTAGCTTAGATGAATACAAATTAAATTAAGTTACATCACAACTAGGCCTGATAAGGTACCCAACTTCAAAAGACATATAAAATGCAAAGGAACAAAACCTTGTGGGAAAAAAATTCCCTTCGAAAGAGAAAAGGAAATGGAAATACCAGACACAACACAAGGTTGCTCAAAGATGAACTCTTTGTTTGTTTGATTGCTCAAGTGATGATTTTCTATAAGAAATAATATGTGTCCATATTTTCTAAGAGGTGCCTCTGGAATCTCATGTAAGCTTGGAAGTACAAGAACAAAAGAATTGTCATAAAACTATGATCATCGTGCTGCAAAGAACCTTTGCATGCTATGTGTCAATCATTTTTGGTATATGTACAATTAATGTCAAAATTGTAGTCTTTCAAATCTACAAATCAAGACTCTACAAACAAAGATGTAATATCTAGTAGAAAAATGTCCAAATGTGTTGGAAAGCCAAAATTAAATCATACTATGATGAATCTCTAGAAGTTAGAGAGAAAGGGGATAAAAGTAAGTATTAAAGAGAGGGGGGTAGGAAGGGAGAAATATGTAGGTAGAGAGGAGAGGAAAAGAGGTCTTTCTCTCTCTCTCCTCTTCTCCCTTTGCCTACCTACATCTCCCTCTCCCCCTCATTCTCACCCTACTCTATTGGAGAGGGAAGTAGGGGGAAGAAAGAGGGATGGAGAGGTATGTAGAGAGAGAGGGGGGGATAAGTAGATACTAGTAATGGGGCTAGCTGACCGACCATCATATATATGTGATGTGGGAATGAGATAAAAGAAACAAATAGATAAATGAAGAAACACAAAATTACCTTACCTTTAACTTTCTTATCTCTCAATCTAAGGAGAAGTATAGGCACCCTTCTCCACTTGATTTTCTCATTTGATGTTGTGGTTGTTCAAACCAACATGATTCTCTAAGGAGAAGTATAGGCACACCTCTCTCTCTCTCTCTCTCTCTCACTCATAGGTATTATTGTTATAATATAAATATTAATACTAATATTATACTATTATACAATAGAGAAATAAATAATAATAACATAATACTAATTTATATAATACAATACTAATATTTAAATAATTATATAATACTAATGCTATTACCATCTAATATTAATATTAAATAAAATAAAATTTATAATATATAACCTAAAAATATAAAATTGAAAAAAAAAAAAAAAAAAACCTAAAATCATAAAATTGAAAAGATCGTTGAAATTGAAATGTTGAATTTGGGCGGGAGTTATCAGATATCTGATATTATCGGATATACAATTAGGCTTAGTTTTTGCTTTGGATTTTGGCTTTGCAATGCCAAACGTGGATGGTCAACCCAAACGACGTGTTCACCATATTTCCTCTGATCTCCAGACTTTGACCATGTAGCTGACGACCTTTTTTCACCCAAAATTGATGAAACAAAAAGGGTTTCTTAAATACATTATCAACTTTCCATTAACATAATTGTTGTCAGAATTTGAGTTTAGTAAGTAATTATTACTTATTTTTTAATTGAGTTATCTCTAAAGTCCTAATTGACAAACTAATTGAAAAACAACCATAACTTTCAAATGGTTTAACATTTTTGAAATCCGAAACAAGCGTCACATTCTATGCGTCGCCTACTATAAGAAAAAAAAACTTTTCAATTTTGTAAAGTTTAGAATTAGTTAAGGTGGTCAGAAATGAGAGTTTTTTTATTTTGAATAAGTTGTAGCAGAAAATTTATAATTATTTATTTATTTGGTAAAAAAGTACACAAAAATATGTATCACATCCAGGCATGAGTCTACTACTTATATCTAGAATCTTGTAAAAATATATCATCATTTGATTGTGATTAAGGTAGTCAGACATACACATACTTTGTATCTTTTTCCTGAAATTTTTGTACTACTGCATTGAAATCTAAAATATTGAACAATTAGATTAATTTTTCTTTAGGGTTAGTAGTTTAGAAACTACATTCAATTTCCTACATATTTTGTTCTTACAATTTTTTCACATAAGGTTGATAAGACATTGAACTTTTTACGTCAAGTTGACTAACCTTGATTTTCTGATTTTTCATTGTCGCTTAAGACTATAGCGTGGTATACCATGATCCTGCACATACCCACTAACAAGATAACTTCACAAGAAGGTCCTTTGCATCATTTATGTTCTCCAAAGTCTTGAACTCTTGGTATAGCTTCTTTGCTCCTTTGAATAAAACCAATATGTCCTTTAGATAACCAATTTTTTCTGTTGTCTTTCTCTTTTTTTCCATCTAAACCCTAGCAAAACTATCTTTATCATTCTTATAATTAAAAAAAAAATTGTTGTATAATATGTAACTCCAAATTATTGATATGATCTTGTATGTTCTTTCTCGATAGGGGTCATTTGTGAAAACACAAACATATCCACAACTTCATTCACACATTTCTCAAAAGCCTTGGGAATCTCTTGTAGCTAAGTATGTGTAGCAACACACTTATTTACTAGCTCCTCTAACATTTTATCTTCCACCTTTTTTTCTACGATCTTTAAAATTGAAGCCTCCAAAGTGGAGGTATGTTGTTTGAAGCCTTCAAGGGGCACTTCTTTGATTGAAAAAATTCTTTACTGTAGGTATATGTACAACTACTATCAAAATTATATTTTTTCAAATCTACAATCAAGACTACAAACAAAGATGCAATATCTAGTAGAAAAATATCCAAATGTGCTAGAAAACCAAAATTAAATCATACTATGATGAATCTAAAGAAGTTAGAGAGACGGGGGATAGACATAAGTATTAACCTAGGGGGAGTGATAGAGATGTAGGTAGAGAGGGAGAGAGGAGAGAGAAAAATAGGTCTTCCTCTCTCTCCCCTTCCCCCTTTGTCTACCTACATCTCCCTCCCTCCCTCATTCTCACTCGATTGGAGAGGGAAGTAAGGGAGAAGAAAGAGGGATGGAGAGGTATGTAGAGAGAGGGGAGATAGAGATAAGTAGAAAGGATAGAGAGGTAGAGACACACTCTCTCTCTCTCTCTCTCTCTCTCTCTCCAAACCTCATACCCATTGTCATTCCTATACCAAGATCAAGAACTTAGTATATATTGTATTGGCATTACCCTTTATATGCAACGTAGTCACCTTATTCTACTCAATTAAGATTTATTTTTCCACTGTTCTAACCCTTGGCTAATTATGCCCAAAAGGTCATAGCAAACCCATATAGTTGTCATATGGTCCTTTTAGCAAAAATATCACAATCACACACTACTCTGCCCTAAAAAATTGTCTATCTATGGCTACAACAAATTGTAAAAGAGGTTTTTAGTGTTTAAATGGCTCTTTTGCATACGTTTTCAAGAGTTCAAAATGCATTCGCATGGGCTATTTGAATTGATTGTCCCTACAATACTCACTCCTAGAACAACGTCCAACACTACTTCTATCACTTACTATGTTGACTTTGAATTTCTTCACCCTTGCTTCCCTCATCGTTGCTCCTTTTTTTTGTTGAATGCAAATGATACTTGTAAGTGAAAACATAAAATAAACAAACCCTCTTAGGCATGTGACACTTTGAAAAAAAATAGAAACAAAAAAGGAAAATTGCAAAAGAACTTATTCAAATGAACAATAGATACTAACATACCACAAATGATGTAGATTTAGTGTCATCTTTCCGTCTCTTCTTCGTGTTCCCTTTGAGTTTTTTCCTCACAATTATGCTCTTTACCTTTTTTTTCCCTTTTCTTAAGTCTTTGATTTTGAGTTTTATTTTTGTATAACTTGAGATGTGTGTCATTGTGAGTTTCCACAACCCTTCAGCTTTTTTTTTATTAATTTTATGTTTAATATTCTAATGAAGACATTTGAACTGTAAGAAATGGATAACCCCCCTTAATTTTTCCAAGTCTGTAGAATGCTTCCTATAATCTTGAAGATTTAGGTTGGGAGGGTTGGAGGTAGAGAAACATTTACCACATTTATCCTATCGTCAAAACATCCCCTATAAGAAACAAGACAAATTTTCTAGGAATGCAACTTCGGATAAATAGAGATTCAAAAAAAACTAAAGGTAATGAACCTTATCAAATGCAACAAATATTTCTTTATAAGTTTGATATTATAAGACAATGTTTAAGCAAAAATCCAATTGAAAAATAAAAGACAACTGCAACAATACATTCAATATTATTCCATGTGTGGGCAATAATATGTTCAATATAAGTTTTATTCGAATTATTAATGTTAACATGGAGCTTGCAAACTCGCATCACGGGGAAGCTCGCCATATTCTAAAGTACATCATGCGCCAACTGTTTGGGAACGTGACATGGGTGTATGCGGAAAACAATTATCAAAAACAGTCAAAACCATATCAAACACGAGACTTTCTTTTCCCCTGCAGGTCACAAGCACCCTCGTCACATTCCAATGCACCCCATCTTGCATCAACTCTTTGACAAGGGAAAGTGGGTTTGTCCAAGCTGTTCTTAAGGGAGAACACAATTGGTTAGATACCAGAAAAGAAATGAATGAAATTCCACATTTGAAATAAAACTTTGTTTGAATGAGAAAGCAAACCTTCTGTTTACAACATTGTGCACGCGACACATCCATTGTGCTAATTCGACCCCTGAGTTTGCTTCAACGGGGTTTGCTCTGTAAATCATACAATGCACTCTTAATGAATCATCTTACATATTCAAATTTTGCTCTAACACTGAAACCACTTTTTCATCTAGAGTTCTATAGATTTAATATCTGTTATAAATTAACAGATTAAGTTTGACAAAGACTACTTAGTTCTTCGTTTTATTCCTCGTTAGCATACTAGTCAATGCAAGCAAACAATCTTTGCTTTTAACCAAAGCACAAAAAGGTATATAACCTGTCACTCTATTGAGGGTCCAGTGTTAATGTATTGATAAACAATGTGGATCCTACTGTTAGCAGCATGGACTTTTAAGGGTTAGCCTTTACCCGAAGTCATATTGGATATGACTATATTTGACATCCCACTTATTTCCTAAATGTTGTCTAGAACTTGTCAATGAGGGTAAAAACAATACTAACAACAATGGCATTCCTTACAACCTCGTTGAGGATAATAGACTACAAAATATCATATACCAAGTCTACAAAATTGCAGAACTTTACAATTCCAATCATAGATTAAACTCCAAACTCATCTGTACTCCCATAATTTTGACTGTCTGCAGTCGCAGGTATTTTTCTTCCTGCTTTTGTGAATGAGTACTACCAAGCTTAGAAGGGAGTATGTAACAGAGAGCATAAAGAAAGAATAGTTGATAATAAAGTATAGTTGTATAAATTTGCTTGACAGTCGTACAAAATCGAAATGTGAAGTCTACCAAGCAGCATGGTAAATTGCAACTTTTCACTTCCTCGTTCGCATAGGCGTACTCATCATTAACGCAACACCTCTCTTTACTACAAATATTAAAGTTTAAACAATAATAATTGCACATAAACATTCCTTAAGAAGATGTAGTTAGGATATAAATTTTCCCACAGATGAGGTTGTAATATAAACAAAGGGAATGAAAAAAAACTATAACCAGATTTATTGATAAGAGTGAATAGAACTAATGTACAAAGTCACCAAAAAAAAGAACTTGAGAAAAAGCCCCATTAAGATACATGATGCCCTTGTTTTAGAGATACCATAGAAATGGATAGAACTATAAAAGTAATTTGCACAATTTTATAAAAAAAAAAATTTGATGATTGTTTACAGATCCACCTCAGGTAGCCATCCATTCAGGAATTACAAATAATAAGGGTGTAGTATGATCCACAAAAGTTGTGAATTATCACATTTGTACTGCAGTGCTGTGAAATAGTGCACGTACCAGAATGGATCAGAATATATTGCAAGTGTGCCAAAATGCTTAGCATGACGTTGAAACATGTAATTGGTACTATGTCATATAAAAGACATTCGAAAATAAAAACTAGCACTTGCACCGATGGAGGGTGCAAGGGGTACACCGATGGGTTTTTGAAGTGAAAGCATAATTGAAAATTTACATAATAAAAAGAAGTGTATTAAAGTGTCCTTGAACAAACATGTTTCATTGTAGGAAGAAATCTTGTACATAGAAGCATCTACTTTGGATGAAGTAAAGTTAGAGTATTGTCAGACTGTATGTTTTGTAGGTCTGCAAATTGTTAACCAACAAAAAATTTCCTGAAATGAAGGGAGGGAATAATCTAAACTTTAGTACCTAGAAAGAGGCTGTGCAAGTAACTCCACAAACCTGAACTTTCTGCGAGATCAATTCCAGGCGAGGCGAGCTTCCTCTTAATGTTGTATGTTTTATTATATAAGCAATGCTATCAAATGAAAATCTAAACTGAAAAAAATGTCTAACAAAAATGAGACAACATAACACAATTCTGTAACAGATGTAAATCCTTGTAGAAAAAAACAAGCCACTTTTCTATATAAAAGTGAAGAGAAGAATGTTAAAAATAGTAGCATCAAGTATAATCTCATAAAATGCAAAGAGCTTGACTTTCATTGCAAACAAATAACGTTGAAGCTGATTTTTTGTGGATTTAACTTCTCATATTCTTCGTGTTGAATTTCCACATTATTATTATATATGAGAAGCTTGCACCAAATTTACCACCCAAAATAACAATGAATTAAAAATACATGAATGCAACTAATACCATTCATTTCATTTTCTGAATGAACAATTGTTCTGCAATATACAATGTAATAAACTGGGATTTCAGAATTATAAATTATAGCATAATAATAAAAATCGTACCATGCAAACAACTTAATACAGTTAGCATAGATAATTACAACTACAAAGTAACCATAACAGATCAGGGAGGGTTTTTCTAGAAAATGCAGGGGTATGTCATTGCCACAACACAAGCTATTAAAAATGATACAGTTTCTACTTGTATCACTTATCAAAAGCTATTATTCTGAGAAATGTTTTAAATGGAGTCCCATGCAGCTTTGACGGCCTCTAGTTGCTATCATTCAACTAACTTCTTCATTAAAGTAAGATTGCCATTCAATCGAACCTAAGAGCAACAGACATAGAACTGTCTCTATTATTAGCACTTCTTCTTTGGACAACCCTAATCCAGGTGTGGATGATATTGGTTATGGTGTTGGCAACCTGGCAGTTCAAGAATTCCCAAATTCTAGGAAAAAGATACAGTATTTTAGCTGGGTCTAGCAGGTTAGAAGAAACAAGACTCAAATCTGACTCAAGCTTTTGAACCTTAAATCATAATAGTCTGGCTTTTTAAATTCATACATAGGACAGAAAGATGAATCGGTTTCATAGAATAATCAATATTTTAGCATGCTTCATATATTATAAACACGAAAATAGCAAGCCCTTAATTTTCTTTTAGGAAATGCAAAAATTTAGAAAGTGCTAAAATCAGACCATCAAGACCAGTGAACCATAACTCGACGCGGGTTGTGCGAGTTTTGACCTGCATGCCGAGTTGAGCTGGCCGGGTTTTCATGACCTGCATGACTCGCAAAACCAGCAGGTCATGCCATGACCCGCTGGGTCCGTGGGTTATGATCTGGCCAGCGGCAGTCACGGATTGTCACTTATTTATAGTAAGTGTCCATAGTCGAGCACATCCACTCGAAGAGGCATAATAGATTGTCTGTGGAGAGGTTGAATGATCTTCTCTTCGTTCATTACAACCTCCGTCTTAGGACCAGACTGATTTTGGACACTGACACCTCTCTGATCACTCTAGAAGAGATCGATCCAGAGTCTGAGTGGCTCACTGAGTCTACCGATCATGTCTTCACTGAGGAGGACCATGAGTGGGTTGACCAAGCAGACAGAGAGGTTGAGGTTGTGGCTATGGAAGAGAAGGATAGAGCACGATCAGCTGCCCGTGCAGTTGATGTTGATCAGAGTGAAACCTCACAGGCAAAGACTATGGCTTGTCAGTCATCCAAGACCTACCTCAGACACATTTGTAGGAGGCAGACAGACTACTCTAAGGCTGAGGCTGAGCTAGAGGCTGAGCTTGAGCCATAGACTTGTTTTTGTTTACACATATGTTTGGGAACATTTGATGTCATGGATTTCATGGATTTTATATACATTTGACAATATTTATAATTCTGCATATCTATGTTTTCTATTTTCTTCAACTTCTATTTGATGATGTTATAGTGTCTTTAAGCTTTATTAAATAATGGGTGCATGAAACAAGTTTTAAATTGTTAAAAATCTCTGTTTTTTCATTTTACAGTCATAGTCAAGTCATTGTCAAGTCATTGTCGAGTCATCGGCGAGTCACGGGTCGAGTCGACCTTGCCGAGTCATGGAACTCTGATCAAGACCACCTTCCACACTAGACTATATCAATGAAAATCTCGTGACCATTGGATGATCTAAATGTTTAGACAACATCTTTACAGAAAAGTAAACAAAACCAAAGCAGGGAAATTTCTCATAAAAAGTGGAGTTCGTCTACATTCACAACAAAGTCATTGACATACACAAAACCCTGAACTTCAAAACATCAGTTGGGATATGTAAACCATAACCCACATCTCAAAATCATTAGTTGGAAAATGTAGGTGATAGGCCACATCCAAAAATGATCAGTTGCAAAATATAGGCCATGGAAGATACGTAGAGTACATGGGCAAACCAGTCAAGGATCAGATTAAAACATGAGTAAAAAATTATTTCTAAAAAGTTATTCCATTTTATCTACCATAATACCATCAGATATAAAGTACAGAGGGCACAAGATATAACAACAACAAAAAAATACAGTAACGGATAAATGGTTTCTTGCTTGTAGTGTTTCTTCTCATGGTCTATGTGACAATAAATGTGAATTCAATTTTGTTTCTTCTCTTTGTAGTATAAACTTTGCAAAGTTCGTGGACTTCAGTTTGGAGATAAGGGTATCCCTTATCTTAACACTTCTGATTGGCGTACCATCAGGTACCTAGATCCATTGATCAAGGCCAATGACACCATCAAAATTGATCTGGAAATGGGAAAGATCAAGGACTTTATCGAGTCTGAGAATGAGAAAATATCTATAGATGAGATAGATCAGCAAAAAGGATTGAAAATTGAACTACCGTATACTGGGAGACAGGAAAAAACATAGAAAATCTAATGCAGAATAGATAGAAAACATTGCAGATAATGTGAGGCTATAGGACTGCATATTGGAATATTGAAAACTGCTCTAGCAAAGATTGTTTCAGAAATTGAAAACTACATAGAACCCAGGGGTATCCCTGTGACTTCCCAATCTGCCCTTCGGCTTACAAAGGCTATAGTTTATGCTCATTTTATATAGATATAAGAGGCAACACATCTACCTAATCAGTCAATGATGACATTTATGATTTTTCTCAAGAAACGGGAAAGATCGAGGACTTTATCAAGTCTGAGAATGAGAAAATATCTACAGATGAGACAGATCAACAAACGGGATTGAAAATTGAACTACTGTATACTCGGAGACAGGAAAAAAACATAGAAAAACTAATGCGGAATATATAGAAAACATTGCAGATAATGTGAGGCTATAGGACTGCATATTGGAATATTGAAAACTGCTCCAGCAAAGATTGTTTCAGAAATTGAAAACTACATAGAACCCAGAGGTATTCCTGCGACTCAGTCAGGTGCCCAATCTACACTTGGGCTTACAAAGGCTATATTTTATGCTCATTTTATATAGATATAAGAGGCAACACATCTACCTAATCAGTCAATGATGGCATTTTTCTCAATCAGGCATCTTGCTTAAACTAAGAGTCCACAATAATTTAATCCTCTTCAAACATACCAATATATGATTCCTATAGTTTGGAGGTGGAGTCACTGGCATTTTAGGATTTGAGAACCACATAAGCTCAATAACACAAATTCACTTAATACTATAAATAAGTACACGTTGGTCAATAATGCAAACCAAAAAAATGTTACCTTCCTCAAATTATAAGTTACCGATTTGTAGCCCTGGAGGCTGGATGCGCGGGCGGATGCGAGTGGAGGCGGATGCGCGGGAGGATGCCCTATTGATGCGCACAGGAAGCACATCCAGGGCCCTGAATGCTCTCTGGATGCGTTACTAGAGAGCATCCGGGGGCCCTAGATGCACTTCCTATTTGCATCCACAGGGCATCCGGGAGCATCCACACCCCAGGCTTCAAACATGACATTTTTTGACCAAAAATACAACTTAAAGCACTTTAAAACATGTGTTATATATCATTGTTTATCATTTTTTTGCTCCTAAACCCTAAAATGGCCCTAAAAGAGGCCATTCATTTTTTTTTTCATCTCATTTTGTTTGGAGCTAGGCTCTCTTCTCATTTGGTTTCCATTTTTGCATTTTGAAGGTAAGGTAATTATTTTCGAAGACGATCATTCGCGGGGTGCGAGATAGCTTCCACAAAGGAGTTCTAAGCATCTAAGGTAAGCATTTGATTTCATTCTTGAGTCCTTTAATGAATTGTTTTTAGATTTTGATGAATTTTTTCAAGTTTTAGAAGAAATTTTTCAAGTTTTCTTCATTATTTTTTAAAGAAATAAATAAACAAGTTTAGCTATATTTTAATATTTTTGTATCTTTTTTTTGCACTTGTATGCTTGATGTTCATAGTTTTTTTTAATTTTCTAATTTAAATTTATTTAATTTCTTATTAAAGCAATTGCAAGAAATTAGATTGTATGCAAGAATGGCCGCCAACAGTAGTTAAAGTTTTAGTGGGAGGGCAAGGAGCCAATAAATTCAAAATTGATGTATGTTTACCCGCTAGGGTAACCTAGTTTACTAATGCATAGACATTGTACGGAAATGCAAATACATAAGATAGATCAAAAAATATCAGTCTTTATTAATCATTCGTAACTTGAGTACATTTACAATACTCTATCCGCATATCCTTCGAATAGAAGTACATTGCTTATATAAACCCGAAGGGGTGTGACCAAACATCGTCACCCGTTCCCAACCACTGGTAGTACTAAGTACCGTCGAAACACATTCCCAACCGTCATCCGGTAGTAACTAAGTACCGTCGGAACACACATAATATAACTAACACCTACACATCATAAAGTAAACTCTATGGCTAACAATGTAGGATCTCCTTTATGGAGACATACCACAAGAATATGACAGGTTTCAGGAGGTGACTCATATCTTTGGAAGTGTAATGTATGTGACAGTAAACCATTCAATAGCTCATATTCTCGGGTCAAACTTCATTTTATGAGTCCTTTTGGTAAAGGAATAGGAATGTGCAAAGGAAGCAAAGATGGGAAGGGGATGTCTAATGCACAAATAGCAGGATATATAAAAGAACAAGAAGACGCTGATAAATTGGTTAGTAGATCAAAAAACTTCTTATCAACCTCCATCCGAAAAGAAAAAATGCAACTACCCACTAAACTAGTTGAATCCTCCAAACATCCATTCTTGCAAGTACCTGTACCGGAAGTGGAAGAGGAAGAAGTAGAAATTACCACCCACAAAAGAGGACCATTGGCCACAACATTTAAAATGGAGGCAAGAGAGCTTGTTGATCAAGCCATTGCATGTTGCCTCTATGCCAATGGTCTTCCTTTCAACTTGGTAAGATCACCATATCAATAAAGCATCGGCTGGTTACACAGGTCCCGAGTATGAAAAGGTGCATGCCACCCTGTTGCAAAAAAAAAAGACTTTCGTAGAGAGATCTCTTCAAGCAATTAGAAATTCTTGGAAAACTTCGGGTGTTTCTATTGTTTCCGATGGATGGAAAGATTCAAGAAACTGTCCATTGATTAATGTGATTGCAGTGTCCCCCAAAGGGGCAATAATTTTTAGGCAGTTGATTGTGAAGGGGAAGTGAAAGATGCACAATTCATTTTCAGAATTCTCATTGAGGCCATAGAGATGGTGGGTAGTGCGAATGTGATCCAGGTAATGACGGACAATGCAAAAACTTGTAGGGGTGCAGGTGCTTTGGTTGAGGAACGATATGACCACATTTTTTGGACACCATGCATCGTACACTCCCTGAACTTGGTGATGCAAAAAGTTGGCACTCAAATGGATTGGGTTCACCAAATATACCAAGAGGGGGGGAGATCCAGATGTTTGTGATGAACCACCAAATGTCACAATTGATATTCAGATCTTTCTCTGAATTGGAGTTGTTGAAGGTAAGTGTAATTACTAAATTTACATTATTTATTTAATTTAAATAATTTTATGTAAAGAGCCTGACTTATCTCTAACTTTGAATTCAACTACAAATGATTTCTTTTGTTTTTCGATTTTGTTTTTTTTGTATTTTTAACATATATATCTTTTTTGGGGGTTTTTTCTCAAAAATAAGGAGTTTGCAATTTGATAACAAATTCATCTAACTCTTTATGTGAAACAATGTCACACCAAGACTTTGTAAATTCTTATTGAATTTGAAATTTAAACTATCTGATGCTAGCATGAAACGCAACAATACCAATTCAAGCAAATTCACATTAAATGGAACCTGTTATTTACTCCACGCCTTAATGATACTGGTCGCGGCTAAAGGAGAGGATGGCGGCTGAAGCTAATGAAAGCTCACGCCACAAACATTGATGGCTTTCTCTTGCGTTTGATGTTTCCAAATTATTCTGCCTCTAACAAACCGTAGCAATCCTCTAATTGCCTTCTACCATGACGTTGCTATGTTGTTTGAATTACTAATTGATTTGCTACCACAATTCGTTGGTAATTGGATTCCAACTCAAAGTGCAGATCATTGTGATGAATTGCCAATTCCCCCACAGGTTCAAACCCTCGACTTGCAAAGACCTCTAAGAAATTTTAAAACAAGTTTCAATAATTGATAATGGAGAATGAGGTTCGAAATCCTCTTAAGGCAAACCAACTTTTCCATGAAGCTTTCGAAAACAAAGCCTCCTCCACACACTCTTCATAACTTAAAAGCACCATGCTTTTAAAACATTAGAAGTTATAATATATTTGAAATATAATATTCATTTATATCCCTCCCTCCAATTTTGATGTCCAAACATAAGATAAATAAGTCATCATTAATTTTTTAATGACTTGACTTTAATATAAGCTTCAACATATAAATTAATTAAGTTAAACTTAATTAATCAATTATAATCAATTCAAAGCCACGTCCATCTGCTCTGCCAAGTCAATTGTTCAGACACCCTACCACAAATGGAGACTGCCAAAATAGACTTACTATAAATAGTAAGTTCTCAACCAGAGACCCCCAAAACAATCCATTAGCCCACGAGGGTCGCAGTGATGGGCTAACAATGACGTGTCCCTAGCACCTGCTAAAATGGGGACATCACAGTCCTCCCTCCCCGAAATTGCTTGTCCTCAAGCAATCGCAATCCTGGATGTTGAAGAATATCCTCTGACTCCCAAGTGGCATCCTCAACAGATAAAACCTGCTATTTCACCAAAAATTCCCTGATAACTCGCCTAAGCAAATGCCTCTCTCGGGTCTCCAATATATCCTCAGGAATCAACTCTAACTTCCCCTCATCATCTAGGGGTAGCAAAATAGAAGATGGGATAACATGCTGGCCTAATGCCTTCTTGAGGCATGAAACATGGAACACAGTATGCACCTTGCTTTCCTCTGGAAAATCAAGCTCATAAGCAACCTCGCCTACCCGTTTGACAACACGGAAAGGACCATAATTGGTGCAGGAGCACCTAGAGAACTTAGTGTTAAAATCCCTTAGGAACATTTTGGATTTGTTTAAGTTGGTTTGTAAGATATTTGTTCATTCACTCTTGTAATGACTGAGTGCAAATGGGTCAATTTGGTGAATAAACACTCTAGTTGCTTAGAAGCATGTTTTTAGTTTAAATGTGTGTGATGAGGTAGTTTGTAAGGCTCTAGAAATCCAACCAAGGCATTAGGAAACTTAGATAAGTTGCTCGGTATATACTGAAGTACTCGGCATGTGTTGTTGATGCTCGATACTGAAGCTCGGTAATACTGATGCTCGGTAATACTGGTGCTCGGTAATGCTGATGCTTGGTGATGATGTTGCTCGGTACTAATGGTACTCGGTACTGATGCTCGGTACTGGTGCTCAGTATGTACTACTATTGCTCGGCGAAATCAGTTACAACGGCTCAGGAAAAGCGGATCTTGTCTTTAGTGGACAGTATGGTCAGTTGTAATGGTTCCTGAAAAGATGCTTTCGACTTGAGTGGGCAGTTAAGGCTGTTCCAATGATGGGAAGAATATAAAAAGATCTCGCAAGCCTTCATTTGACGAGGTTGCAAGTAGTTGAAAAAAAGGAGCGGGTTGAAAGAGTTGGATACCTTTTGTGTGGTTTTCTTGTTTTCCAGTTAATGAAAAGTTGCAAGTTGTGTGTTTAGTGGTTGTTGTTTATTTTGTGTGTAAGTAGTTTAGTCCTTTGCTTTTGTTTTGTAAGTTGTAAGCTCTTGGCCCGTTCTGGCTTGTAAATACTGAATGGCTCCTCAAGGTTCTTGAATCCATGGTGAGAATCATGTGTCTAGATGGAATTCGAGAGGAACCCCTGTACATAGTTTTCTTTTCTTTGTTTTTGGTAGGAGAAATGCTAGTCATGAACTTGGAGTTCTTACCCTAGGCGAGCTCGGTAATAGTCCGGCTAGGGGAGAAAGTGAGAAAGATGTTATGAGAGTATTGGCTGAACGAGTTGGTTTAGTCGGGATGAATCTATTCTTGTAGGTTCACCGAGTATGGAAAAGTAACTTGTTGATGGGAACTGGGTTTTGGAAAGAGGTGAAGTTCTTAGTGACTTCTTCAAATTAGGGTTTGAAAGTACCCTAGGAGGTCTAATAGAGAGACCTTAGAGAAGAGTCCGGCTGACTCTATAGAGAAGAACCTAGTCATCCCATTAGATTGGTATCAGAGCCTAAAGATTGGGCTTGTGTTGTTTGGGTGTTATCTTTAGAAGAGTCTGTAGATTCATTCAAAATGGTGACCAACGCTGAGTTGGCAAAGGATGTAGAAGAGCAGAAAGAGGAGAATAGACTTCTGAAGGAACAGCTGGCCGAAATGGCAACTAAGTTAGAAGAAGTGCAACTTAGTACTGCAGCAGTCAGCGAACTGATGAGAGAAGCTGATGGAAAGGGTAAGTTAGTGGCCGAGGAAGACATAATACCAAAGCCAGACCCTGTGCTTCAAGAAGAGCCATTCTTGAGAGCATTGAAAGCAATGAGTGGTAAGTCCTTGGAAGGTGTGCCTCTGTTCAGTGGCAAAATGGAACCAGAAGTAGTCATGGAGTGGATAGGTCTTGAGAATCACTTTGACTGTGATAATGTGACCGAGGCTCAGAAGGTTAGAATAGCCAAGACAAGATTGAGAGGGACTGCTCTCACTTGGTGGAAGTTTGTCCAAGATGAAAGGACCAAAGAAGGCAAGAATCCTATAACCAGTTGGAAAGGTATGGTGGCTAAAATGAGGGAAACATATCTTCCTGATGATTATGAAGTGCAGTTGCACAAGAAAAGACAGAATCTGAGACAGAAAGACTTAAAGGTCAGTACCTACACAGAAGAGTTTCACAAGTTATGCTTAAGATCACATGTAATGGAAGAGGAGAGCCTAAAAGTGGTTGGGTATCTGAATGGTCTCAAGTGGAATAGCCAAGAGGAAATTAGTCTCTTAAGCCCCAAGACAGTACATCAATGCTATCAGCTAGCCCTTAAAGTGGAAGAGAAGTTCAAAAAGAAACAAGATTCAAACAGTAGAGGAAGAGGAAGAGACAATAGAAGTCAAAGAGGAGGATTTGGAGGAAGGAATTTTGAGGCTAGAAATCAGAGTGAGTCCAAACTCACTCAAAATCAAGGAGAATCTAGTAACACGAGAAGTGGTTACAACCGAGGAAGATGTTCAAATAATAGTTCAAGAGGAAGAACCAATAACCAGGGAAGAGGATCTTATTTCTCTTCAATGAAGTGCTATAACTATCAACAGTTTGGGAATCATGCCTATAGGTGTCTTGAGAAGGGTTCTACATCACAAGGAGGAGAGAAAAGAATCAATTATGTGCAAGAAGAGTCTTCTAGCAGCAAGACAGCAGAAGTCGCCCTAGATTTTGAGATAGGGGAGAATTTGATGGTTCGCAGAGCACTCCTCAAAGAGCCCATCAAAGAAGAGCTAAGCCAAAGAAGATCTCTGTTTCGAGTCAAATGCAAGGTACTTGGTAAGGTTTGTAAAGTTATCATAGATTTTGGTTCTATTGATAACATAGTTTCTATGGAAACTATTGAAAAGTTAAAGTTGAAAAAGATTCCTCATACTAACCCTTACACAGTTACTTGGTTGAATAAAGATCAACATGTATTACTTAATGAGCAAGCTTGGGTGGAATTTTCCATAGGGAGGTATAAGGACCGAGTTTTGTGTGATATCCTGCCCATGGATGCTTGTCATCTATTGTTGGGTAGACCTTGGCAATTTGACAGAGCTGCAGTGCATGATGGAGCTAAGAACTCCTATTCCTTTAAGAAAGATGGAGTGACTTTCAAGATACAGTCAATCTTGGAAGAAGATGAAGTGAAGAAAGGGGGTCCTAACATACTATTGGTAGGAGAGAGAATTCTTGAAGACACTAGAGGAAGAAGATGGAGTGGGCTTTGCTTTGGTTCTAAAGCCAAAGGATGAAAAGAGAGACAAGAAAGAAGAGTTACCTTCAGAAATCAAGGAGTTGTTAACTCAATATCAAGCCATAGTTAGTGATGGTCAACCAGCTAACCTACCACCTGAGAGGTTTATTAGTCATCAGATTGACTTCATCCCAGGAGCCTCACTTCCAAACAAAGCTGCTTATAAAATGACCCCACAACAGAATGCAGAAATTGCTAGCCAAATTCAAGAGTTACTTGACCAAGGGTTGATTAGAAAGAGCATAAGTCCATGTGTTGTTCCCACAGTCCTAGCCCCAAAGAAGGGTGGTACTTGGAGGTTGTGTATTGATTCCAGGGCCATAAATAGGATTACTATCCGGTATAGATTCCCAATACCTAGGATAGAGGATTTAATGGATTGTCTCGGTGGAGCTAAGTATTTCTCCAAAATAGATCTTAAGAGTGGGTATCATCAGATAAGAATAAGAGGTGGAGATGAGTGGAAAACTGCTTTTAAGACTACCGAAGGACTCTATGAGTGGCTTGTTATGCCTTTTGGGTTATCCAATGCCCCAAGCACATTTATGAGGTTAATGAATGAAGTGTTGAAAGACTTCATTGGAAAATGGGTTGCGGTGTACTTAGATGACATTTTAGTGTTCAGCAAAACCAAGGAGGATCATCTCAGACATCTGCAAATGGTAATGCAAAGACTGCATGAGGAGAAGTTGACAATCAACTTAGAGAAGAGTGAGTTCATGAAGCAAGAGTTAGTATACTTGGGTTTTGTTATCTCAAAGGGTAACTTGAAGATGGATACCAGCAAGGTGGAAGCAATCTTGAATTGGCCTATACCTAAGTCAACCACAGAAGTAAGAAGCTTCCATGGGTTAGCACAGTTCTACAAAAAGTTTATCAGACAGTTTAGTGAAATCAACGCACCTGTTTTGGATACCATAAAAGGAGGTATGAAAGCCAAGTTCCAATGGAATGAGCAGGCTAATAAGGGATTTGAGAATTTGAAGAGAAGAATAGCAACTCAACCTATACTGACACTTCCCATTTTTGACAAGTTGTTTACTGTGGAATGTGATGCCAGTAATATTGCCATAGGTGCAGTTTTGAGTCAAGAGGGAAAACCAGTAGCTTTTCACAGTGAAAAACTCAGTGATGCAAAGAAGTACTCACCATATGATTTAGAATTGTATGCATTGGTACAAGCACTGAAGAAGTGGAGACATTATCTCCTTCCTAAAGAATTTGTAGTCTTTACCGACAATCAGGCTTTAAATTTTTTGAATTCACAGGATAAACTAACTCATAAGCATATGAAGTGGGTGGAGTATATCCAAGCCTATATCTTCACCATCAAGCACAAGAAGGGGGTTCAAAATAAGGCGGCGGATGCATTGAGTAGAAGATTGCTTACAGTGCAAGAAATTCAGTTAAGAAGCATTGGCATAGAAAGCTTCAAAGATCTGTATCCAGCGGATGAAGACTTTTCAGCAGCCTATAAGGTATGTCAAGATTTTCAAAACCACTTTCATAGTGAGTATTTTGATTTCATTCTCCAAGGTCTTCTGTTTAAAGGAGGACAACTCTGTGCACCAAGAGGTTCAATGAGGGAGAATTTAATGCAAGAAAAGCATAATGGTTCATTAAGTGGACATTTTGGGGTGCATAAAACTCTAGAGTTAGTACAGAGGTACTATTATTGGCCAAGAATTCGAGTAGGGATGTCCAGAAGTATGTAGACTTGTATAGTTTGTCAAAAGGCTAAGGGGACTTCATCTAATGCAGGATTGTATCAACCCCTTCCAATCCCAAATAGACCTTGGGAGTGCCTCAATATGGATTTTGTGGTTGGACTTCCTAAGACCAAGCTGGGAATGGATAGCATTTTTGTGATTGTGGACAGATTCAGCAAGATGGCTCACTTTGTGCCATGCAAAACTACTCATGATAAATGCTATATAGCACATCTCTTCTTTAGAGAAGCAGTAAGGATACATGGATTACCTTTGAGTATTGTATCAGACAGGGACTCTAAGTTTATGAGTCATTTTTGGAAAACCTTATGGCAGAAGCTTGGTACAAATCTTTCCTTTAGCTCGGCATATCATCCACAGACCAATGGTCATACTGAAGTGGTGAATCGAAGCTTAGGAAATCTTTTGAGATGCCTTACAAAAGAATATGGACAATCATGGGATTAGTTACTTGCTCAGGCAGAATTTGCCTATAATGATACAGTCAATAGATCCACTGGAAAAAAGCCCTTTTGAAATAGTGTATGGGATTCATCCCAGGGGTATATGTGAACTCAGGGATCTTGGAAGCAATGCAGAGAAGAGTGGTTATGTTGAAGATTTTGCTCAATCCATGAAAGAAGTCCATGATAATGTGGAAAAGACATTAGTGGAGAGTACAACTCACACCAAGCAAAAGGTAGATGAAAAGAAAAGAGATGTTCAGTTCCAAGTTGGAGATTTGGTCATGGTGCACCTAAACAAAGCAAGACTGCAAAAAGGTGTCCCAAGTAAGCTTCAGATGAGGAAGATAGGCACTTATACAATTCTGGAAAAATATGGGTCTAATGCTTACAAAATCGACCTTCCTACTGATATAGGGTTATCTCCAGCTTTTAATGTGGCAGATCTTGTGTCTTACAAGGGACCAATTCCAGAAGGAGGTCCTCATCTAGCAACAGATACAGAGGATCTCAAAGCACTGAAACTTCCAGTTACTCTAAAGCCAAAGGCAGAGAAGATTTTGAATTCAAGAATTGCTAAGCAGACTAGAACAAAAACCTACATGGAACATCTGGTCAAATGGAAAGGTCAAGCTGATTCCGAAGCTACATGGGTGCAGGAAACCAAGTTCAAGAAGTTAGGCATCAACCCTAACTTGACCCAATCACCTGGAAGATGATTTCTCTGATTTGGGGGAGTATGGTGGAGGAGCACCTAGAGAACTTAGGGTTAAAATCCCTTAGGAACATTTTGGATTTGTTTAAGTTGGTTTGTAAGGTGTTTGTTCATTCACTCTTGTAATGACCGAGTGCAAATGGGTCAATTTGGTGAATAAACACTCTAGTTGCTTAGATGCATGTTTTTAGTTTAAATGTGTGTTGAGGTAGTTTGTAAGGCTCTGGAAATCCAACCGAGGCATTAGGAACCTTAGATAAGTTGCTCGGTATGTACTGAAGTACTCGGCATGTGTTGTTGATGCTCGGTAATGATGATGCTCGGTAATACTGATGCTCGGTAACATTGGTGCTCAGTAATGTTGATGCTCGGTGATGATGTTGCTCGGTACTAATGGTACTCGGTACTGATGCTCGGTATTGGTGCTCGGTATGTACTACTGTTGCTCGGTGAATTCAGTTACAACGGCCCGGGAAAAGCGGATCTTGTCTTTAGTGGACAGTATGGTCAGTTGTAACGATTCCTGAAAAGATGCTTTCGTCTTGAGTGGGCAGTTAAGGCTATTCCAATGACGGGAAGAATATAAACAGATCTCGCAAGCCTTCATTTGACGAGGTTGCAAGTAGTTGAAAAAAAGGAGCAGGTTGAAAGAGCTAGATACCTTTTGTATGGTTTTCTTGTTTTCCAGTTAATGAAAAGTTGCAGGTTGTGTGTTTAGTGGTTGTTTATTTTGTGTGCAAGTAGTTTAGTCCTTTGCTTTCGTTTTGTAACTTGTAAGCTCCTGGCCCGTTCTGGGTTGTAAATACGGAATGGCTCCTCACGATTCATGAATCCATGGTGAGAATCATGTGTCTGGATGGAATTTGAGAGGAGCCCATGCACATAGTTTTCTTTTCTTTGTTTTTGGTAGGAGAAACGCCAGTCATGAACTTGGAGTTCTTACCCTATGCGAGCTTGGTAATAGTCTGGCTAGGGGAGAAAGTGAGAAAGATGTTATGAGAGTATTGGCTGAACGAGTTGGTTTAGTCAAGATGAATCTATTCTTGTAGGTTCACCGAGAGTGGAAAAGTAACTTGTTGATGGGAACTGGGTTTTTGGAAAGAGGTGAAGTTTTTAGTGACTTACTTCAGATTAGGGTTTGAAAGTACCCTAGGAGGTCTAATAGAGAGACCTTAGAGTAGAGTCTGGCTGACTCTGTAGAGAAGAACCTAATCATCCCATCAATAATAGCAAGGTTTGAGCTTCTCAGCTTCACTCTTCCGAATAGATGTATGTTTGTAAGGCTGCAACATCAAATATACCATATCCCCAACCTGGAAAGAGCGAGCAACTCTTCGTTGATCAGCATACTGCTTTTGTTGATTTTAAGCCCTCTGAATATTATCCCACAAAGTACCCATAATATCCTGATTGTCCTGCAGCAAGTCACCTGCACTAGGAACTCTATTATCACTGAATAGCAAATCCATGAAACTCGGAGGATCATACCCATACAGAGCTCTGAAAGGAGTCATCTGAATAGACATATGGTGTGTTGAATTATAACAATACTCACACAGGTATATCCACTTCACCCAAGAACGTTGTTGTGCAGACACAGTTCCAAAGATAGCCCTCCGCCCGTTTATTAACAATCTCAGTCTGGCCATCAGTCTGAGGGTGGTAACTGGTACTCGGAGTCAACTCTGTCCAACATAACCTGAACAACTCCTGCTAGAAGTGACTCATAAAACGACTATCTCGGTCACTCACAATATTCCGGGGTAAACCATGCAATCTGAAAACCGCCCGAAAAAACAACTCCACATCCTGTCGCTAAAAAATGTAATGATTAGGAAGAAGTAAACATATTTTGTGAGACGATCAACTACCACATATATACAATCTTTGCCCTGGGCTTTAGGCAAGCCCGCGATGAAGTCCATAGATAAGCATTCCCACTTCCGCTCAGGGATGGGAAGTGGCTACAATAAACCAGCTGGATATGTGTGCTTTTGCTTGTTCTTTTGGCAAACAAAACACTCTCTAACATACTGTTGCACATCAGACTTCATGCCCTTCCATGTGAATCTCTCCCGAACTTGCCTGAAGGTTTTAAAGAGCCCAGGGTGTCCAGCTAAAGGAGAATCATGGAAAACCCTCAACACCACCTGCCTGACACTCGATCCTGGAACCAATAATATCCTTCCCTTGTAAATGATCAGCTCATTTACAAGAGTATACCTGTTGTCCTGTGTAGACCCATCAATAATATTAGACACCCACTGATCTCTGGCATAATCAGCAATGATCAAGTTTGTCCAATCCTTAGATATCTCAGTCATGGCACATAAATGAGGCCTCCGAGAAAGTGCATCAGCAACCACATTCTTAATACCCTTAATATAAGAAATGTCAAAATCATAAGACTGAAGTTTGTTGACCCACTTTTGCTCTCTCATTGAGATCTCGCTGCCCAAGGAAATACTTCAGGCTATTATGATCAGTTTTAATACAAAACTTACTACCAACTAGATACTGCCTGAATTTGGCCAAGGCATGCATTATGGCCAACATTTCCTTGTCATAAACACTAAAAGCTCTCAGGACCCCTGAGCTTCCTGCTCTCAAAGACAATAGGATGGCGATCTTGGGAAAGAGCAGCACCAATGCCCTCACCATAGGCATCACAATGCAACTCAAACGGCCTAGTGAAATCTGGCATCGCTAGAACCTGACATGATGTCATAATCTGTTTGAACTTCTCAAAGCAATCTTGTGCCTGAGAGATCCACTTAAAAGCACCCTTACTGGTCAAATCAGTAAGAGGAGCTGCGTGACGAGAGAACCCAGCTACAAATCAGCGATAGAAAGCACACAGACCGATAAATCCTCTAAGTTGTGTCAAGTTCCCTAGAGTAGGCCAATCAAGTATAGCATGAACCTTATCAGGATCCATGCGAACTCCCTCTGCACTGATAATATGACCAAGGTATAGCAACTCCGTCATACCCAACACACACTTGGACTCCTTGGCATACAAGGAAGCCCTATCCAAGATATCCAACACTGTATCCAGATGACAAAGACGATCATCCCACGTCTTACTATACACCAAAATATCATCAAAGAAGACCAAAAAAAATCTCCTCAACTGGCTGTGGAAGGCCCTATTCATGGTGTACTGAAAAGTAGCTGGAGCATTAGTCAACCCAAAAGGCATAACTAAAAACTCAAAGTGTCCACAATGGCATCTGAAAGTTGTCTTCTCTATGTCCTACTCCCAAACTCTAATCTGATGATATCCAGACCTCAAATCAATTTTAGAGAAGAAAGATGCACCGTGCAACTCACCTATCATCTCATCAATGCATGGGATAGGATATCGATTTTTAATTGTCCTCGTATTCAACATCCGGTAATCAATGCACATCCTAAGTGTACCATCCTTTTTCTTCACCAAAACAATCGATGAAGCAAAAGGGGACTTACTCGGCCTAATATGTCCCATAGATAATCGCTCCTGAATTGTCTTCTCAATTTCATCTTTCAGGCACTTAGCGTGTCGGTAAGGAGTAATTAGGATGGGCTTAGTGCCCTCCTCTAACTCAATGATGTGCTCTATGCCTCTGTCAAGTGGCCTACCATGTGGTATATCACTAAACACTTTAGCATGTTTAGTCCTAAGCTCCTGTATATCAGGGCGATAAACTGATTTACCTGTCTCATTGAGTATAGGTAGTAAACTACACTCTGCTGCCCACTCAACTGCATCATGACTAATAAGTCGCTGCATACGCCTTAGTGAAATCACCCTCAAGTTTTCCTCTCTGTTAGCCTTAAGTATGTTTTTTTTCCATTAATTTCAAACTTCATTTCCATATCCTTAAGGCTGAGATAAAATGCCTCAATAGAATGTAACCAGCTCATGCCCAAAACCACATCAGTACCTCCCATATCTATAACATAAAAGTCAGTCTTAAATTCATAATTATTCAACTTCATCGGAAGCTCGGAAATCATTTTGTTACACTTAAGTATGTAACCATCAGCCACCTTAACTCTTATACCTTCAAGCTCTTCTATCTGTATACCCCTCCTTGATACCAATCGTGAATCTATAAAATTGTGAGTGGCACTTGTATCCAATAATGCAATAACACGTTGCCCTGCTAAGAGACCCCACATCCTGAAGGATCCCTCTTTCTTCATACTTGAGAGGTATACTACCTTAAGGTTGGAATCACCATCAACCTTTTCATTATTTAACTGCTTCTTCAAAATTTCATTCCCCTTGATCAGCTGGCTGTCCCTCAAAATCAAAATTATGTTCATCCTCATAAAACCATTCCATAAGCCTATTCCTACCCTTAGGCTTCAAAGGACACTCGTGCTTTTCATCATATGGGCCCCTACAATAAAAACAATCTTTTCCTCCTCAGATCATTAAGAGTTTCCTGATCCAAAGGGGGTGTCATAGTTTTCTTAGAATCTGATCACTCTATTCTTTTTGGAGTTATCTTGCTATCATAGGTTGGATTAGGTGGTTTAGAAGGGAACCTATTATAAGGAGCTGAAAATTCCAAATCTCTTTCTTTTTTCATGGCTGCCTGCAAGGATGAAGGATCAAAAGACTTAACCCAACCCTTGAGCGGATCAACTAAACCCTCCACAAAGAGCATCACTCTCCTCTATGAGATGTCATAAACCATAACTGAAATCCGCTGAAACTCACTGATGAAAGCCTCCAAACTGCCAGTCTGCCTGAGTTGTGCTAACTCACGGAAATAGGACTCTGGGTCCTTCCTGTCAAATCTCTCTACCAGTCTATCCACAAACTCCTGATATGAAGTGATCTGATCATAATGTAGAAAAACTAACCCATGGTACCACCAATCATGGACTATGCCATCTAAATGCAACACAACAAACTGGATAGCGTCCTCTTCAGACATAGGACGCAAAGAGAGATATGTATCAAGCTTGTGAATCCAAGCTCTAGCTATCACCTTACCACTCCCATCAAAATGAGTCAAGGTTAACTTGTTGGTTGCCTGTTTCAAATCATGGTTTACATGCCTTTGCCTTCCATCAGATCTACGTTTAGAACGTTCTCTCTTCTGGCTCATAAACCTGTCAAAGTTCAAATGTTGCTTTACTTCATGTGGTAAAGCATCCCACTCTATATGTAAAGCCAACACATCATCTGTAAAAGATGCTACCTCCTCAGCACTACCCACATCTAATTCTAGCTTCAAGAAAGTAGGACGTAGAAGCATGCCATGAGTGCCTGTAGGATCAGCTCTAGACCTGTGTGAGCTAACTGAGATACTCTTAGTACCTTTATCTCCGCTACAGTCTCTAGGCAAGGAAATCCGTTGAAGAGTGTCAGAAAGTTGTTGTATAACCTCTCTATCTTCATCATTCCCTGCATTACCTGGAAATCTCTCACTCATATTTCCATGTTCCTATTCACCAGGTGGACAAGTTCTTCTCCTACGCGTATAGTGAAATCCCAGAATAAATCTATCTCCATGCATTAATGAACCCAGTTCCCTGTAGGATGGTAGGAAACCACTCGGATACCACTGTAAAGAGCCTGAATTATCTCTAACTCTGAATTCAACTACAAATGATTTCTTTTGTTTTTGGATTTTTTTTTTTGTATTTTCAACATATTTATGTTTTGTTTTTTTTGTTTTTTTCAAAAATAAGGAGTTTGCAATTTGATAACAAATTCATCTAACTCTTTATGCGAAACAATGTCACACCAAGACTCCGTAAATTCTTATTGAATTTGAAATTTAAACTATCTGATGCTAGCATGAAACACAACAATATCAATTCAAGCAAATTCACATTAAAAGGGAACCTACTATTTACTCCATGCCTTAATGATACTAGTCGTGGCTAAAGGAGAGGATGCGGTAGAAGTTGATGAAAGCTCACGCCACAAACATTGATGGCCTTCTCCTGCGTTTGATGTTTCCGAATTATTGTCTCTAACAAACCGTAACAATCCTCTAATTGCCTTCTACCATGACGTTGCTATGTTGTTCGAATTACTAATTGATTTGCTACCACAATTCGTTGGTAATTGGATTCCAACTCAAACTGCAGATCGCTGTGATTAATTGCCAATTCTGCCACAGGTTAAAACCCTCAACTTGCAAAGAGCTCCGATAAATTTTAATACAAGTTTCAATAATTGATAATGGAGAATGAGATTCGAAATCCTCTTAAAACCAAATTCTCCATGAAGCTTTTGAAAACAAAGCTTCCTCCACACTCTTCATAACTTAAAAGCACCATGCTTTTAAAACATTATAAGTTATAATATATTTGAAATATAATATTCAATTATATGCCTCCCTCCAATTTTAATGTCCAAACATAAGATAAATAAGCCATCATTAATTTTTTAATGACTTGACTTTAATATAAGCTTCAACATATAAATTAATTAAGTCAAACTTAATTAATCAGTTATAATCAATTCAAAGCCAAGTCCATTTGCGCCGCTCTGCCAAATCAATTGTTTAGACACCCTACCACAAATGGAGATTGCCAAAATAGACTTACTATAAATAGTAAGTTCTCAACCAGAGACCTCCAAAACAATCCATTAGCCCACGAGGGTCGCATTGATGGGCTAACAATGACGTGTCCTTGATACCTTCTAAAGTGGGTACATTAGAGTCCTCCCTTCCCAAGATTGCTTGTCCTCAGGCAATCGCAATCTTGGATGCTAAAGAATATCCTCTAACTCCCATATGGCATCCTCAACAGGTAACCCTGCCATTTCACCAAAAACTCCCTGATAACTCACCTATGCAAATGCCTCTCTCAGGTCTCCAATATAGCCTCAGGAATCAACTCCAACTTCCCCTCATCATCCAGGGGTGGCAAAATAGAAGATGGGACAACATGTCGGCCTAACACCTTCTTGAGGTATGAAACATGGAACACATTATGCACCTTGGTATCCTCTGGCAAATCAAGCTCATAAGCTACCTTGCCTACCTGACTGACAACACGGAAAGGACCATAATAGAGAGGTTTGAGCTTCTTAGCTCCGCTATTCCGAATAGATGACTGCCTGTAAGGCTGCAACATTAAATATACTATATCCCCAACCTGGAAAGAACAAGCAACTCTCCGTTGATCAGCATACTGCTTTTGCTGATTCTGAGCTCTCTGAATATTATCCCTCAAAGTACCCATAATATCCTGACTGTCCTACAGTAAGTCACCTACGCTTGGAACTCTATTATCACTGAATAGAAAATCCATGAAACTCGGAGGATCATACCCATACAGAACTCTGAAAGGAGTCATCTGAATAGACATGGTGAGTGGAATTATAACAATACTCACACAAGTATATCCACTTCACCCAAGCAAGTTGTTGTGCAGACATAGTTCCGAAGATAGCCCTCCACCCATTTATTAACAATCTTAGTCTGGCCATCAGTTTGAGGGTGGTAACTCAGCATCCTTAAGGCACCAACCAAAGGATGTTACAAAACAAGTTTTTAACTTTTTACCAATTTATAAACTGACTTTAAACTTCACAATGATGGAGATCAACAAGTAGAAATATTACAAACTGAAAATATAACTCTTCGGATGTTTCAGTCTGAATTATAAAACATGAACAACGTTTATCTTCTGATAACTCTGCCTTCTACAAGTTCTGTTCACATTTGCTTAACCAACTCCGTCAAACATAATTTCATAAATCACTGCACTATCAAACCTTGCTCACTATTTAAGCAATGTATGCATTAAATGTGATCAAAAGAATAATATTGTATACCTCAGACTTCATATACTTGCAGCATTTTGTGCTTGATCAGATTTCTTCACCCATTCAACATTCAGAAAAGATCGCAGACCAGACCATTGTATTCTGAAAATTTTTCTCAGTAACAATATATCATCTAATAAGACACATCGCCTTCTCTGTATAAGGCAGTCAAATATTCAACAACTTTTCATCAACCTTTAGATCATTATAGTGTGATTACTTCATATCAGAATAATACCTTGTATCAAGCACCAACTCTACTCACATTTCTTCAGGTTTTTACATATCTTATCAATGATACACACTCCTATCAAACCTTTCAAACAAAAGTCGTTAAATTGAAATGCTCCAAATGAATCGACCAAATGCATATGGTTAGAGAGTTGCATATATTACAACCAAACAACTAAATGTTGCCAACTGTCCAACTTCTATCTCATTGTGGCTTTTCATTCTCCCATTGTGGTGGCTGTAAAACTCCATCAAAAAGCATCGCAACATTGAACAAATGTAATTGCTAGTAATCTCAACGAAAAACGATAACCAAGCTTCCCTCTTGGAGAACAATTGTCGCATTCCTCACAAAGTCCATTCACAAAGTCATTTCAAATGACCCAGAAATTTCTACACCCCTAAGCAATAGTAGAGACAGAATTCTCCTATGGCTTGAATGATCACAGAAATCTTTTGCGTACACTACAGTCTGTTGATTTCCAGGAAACAACAATGAGAGCCATTCACCATGTATGTCATACAATCAAAACCAGCCAGAACAATTGGCTTACAAATATTTAATAGTCTTTCATGTTATATATCTAATATCAATACTTTCATTCATTCTCTTTGTAATACCACCGCACAAATGTATGTTTGCAATACCAATAATAACCATTGGCCAAATTCACTTCCACACTGGTTCTGAACTTATTGATAAACATCCAATTCTGTCAAAGAAATATCACAATGATAACATCGACCAAAAAAAATGTCTAATGGAAGAGAAAGAATGGTATCAAAATTGCATTAATTGCTGATTGAATACGACAAGGAAAAGGAAACCTCAACACATACAATGATGCGCACAAAAGGTATATCACAATGAATCTAAACATTTCAATATGAACATCTAGTATATAAATGTGATTCAGTCTGAGGTACATAACTTTGACATCAATGACAAAATACTCTAACAAAACCCTCCTTTGGAATTGATGTCAAAACTTCAATATTCCAATCTAAAACAAAACATGGTCAAAGCAAAATCTCTTATCAAACATCAAAGCATCAACAACCTATATAAAAAAATTGTATTTGCAAAAGCAACATTCTTCAATTTGTACCTACAAAAACAACATTCTTCAATCAAACCTTTCAAATGAAAGTGCTTATATAGAAATGCTCCAAATGAATCAACCAAATGCATATGGTTAGGGAGTTGCATATAGTTACAACCAATCAACCAGCTGCTGCCAACTGTCCAACTTTTTTCTCATCGTGGCTTTTCATTCTCCCATTGTGGTGGCTTTAAAACTCCATCAGAAAGCATCACAAAATTAAACATATGTAATTGCCGGTAGCCTCAAGGAAAGCTGATAACCAGACTTCCCTATTGCAGAACAATTGCCGCACTCCTCACAAAGTCCATTCACAAAGTCATTTCAAATGACCCAAAAAATTCCATGTCCCTGAACAATAGCAGAGATGGAAGTTCTCCAATCTGTATAAACAAATCTGTTTCTGCAAAAACAACATTCTTTCAACAACAAACAAAGTATCTGCAAAAACAAACTCATCCTGTAAGTTCTCCCCCTTTGACATCAATGACAAAGGGCCAGGGAAAGCAAATAACAAAATATACTCCCCCTAAGCAGATGCTTGTATATGAACAAATTTAGAGAGAAGACAAAACCCCAGGCTTTTGTCTGCACCAAAGCCAACTTATTACACTAACTTGTCCAAATTAACAATGTTTACCTTCTACCTCTCTCAGATTGTAGACATTGTTGTCTATTCTTTTCCCCTCAGCAATCAACCTGCCTGAATTAACTTCTCAAATTTCACACCCTTGAAGATTAAAATTTGCAAACTATCCATTGTCACATGATTGACCGACTCTTAGCAAATTATACTTCAATTTCTCTACATACCAAACATTATGTACTTTTAAAGTATCATTAATGCTCAAAGTACCTTTACCACAGATTTGTACTGGTAATCTATCACCAAACTTCACTGCACCACCATTCCAATCAATAAAGGTACTAAAATTACTCTTATCACCTATCATGTGATTCGAGCAACCACTGTCTATTACCCAAAGATTTTGTTTCTTTGTGTACAATGCAGTATGAACAATCATGGACTTTTCCTTTCTCCACATCTTTCCTATTCCTCTACTCAAAATCTTGCTCTCTACCCTATTCTTTTCTGCAAAATTCGTCTGACAATTTCTTGCAATATGACCAATATTTTGACAATTGAAACAGATCATACCAAAATCCATCAAAGAATCAAAAGAATTATGACTAACAAAATTGATTTTCCTTCTTGGTACAACTCTACTATTAGCCTCATGACCAAACTAATTACACAGATTACAATAACCATAGAAAAAATAAAACATGTTTGTTGTCATTTTGCTTGTGGAAGGATGCCATTGTGAATATCTCTTTTGTCTTTGAACCTTAACAAACCTATTAGTATTGTCTTTTTCACTGAAAGCATTACCAGAACTTTGGCCTTTTCCAAAGCCCAAACCAGATTAACCATTATTTAATCTCTATTTGGCTAACATTTCATCTAGCACATATGAACTCTTCTTAAACATAATTTGTTTTTCAAAAACCATCTTTATTTGTCTAAGTTCATTTCTCAAATTAACTCTCACTTTCTAACTTAAACAATTTTCAAATTTCAATAAGAGTTCAGAATTAATTTCCTCGGCTTGTTGTTTACCTTCTTCGATCTCAACCTTTAGATTGATGGCCCTCTAGTTTCCTTCTTTAATCTTTTGATTCCTTCTAAAGAAAACAATAACTCTCCTTCAAGACTTATTTCTCCTTCTTCAACGTCATCTTCATCACTGTAATGTCCCCATTTTTCTTGAGCATCGGAGTTTGAGGGATTAGCCTATTATTGTGACCCTCGTAGGCTAATTATTTTGGATAGAGGGTCTTCTGAGGTAGAGGTTTGGTTAATGGAGGTTCTTATCTTCTCCAAAATTTCATATGTTCCAGTTTGGTCTTTGTTTGGCTCAGATTGGACTTCGTTTGGGCTCAGTTTCATATACTTACTTTTAATAGTAAGTCTGAGGTTGATCGAGAAGGACCCTTTCTATTTTTGGAAAGTGCATTTGGTCACGTGGGGAAATATTAGTTGTGACTCCTGTTTCAGACATATTTAAAGGATAAGTAATTTGGGAGTTATTATTATTTTAGTGGCCAAATTATTATTTAATCATTAAATGGCTTATTATAAAGTTATAATTTAACTTTATAATTTCACTTAAGTTGAGGGTTAAGTCATCATTGGAAGGGACCATTTATCCAATTAATTCATTGAAGACTAAGCCAAAGTATTAATTAAAGTATTGGAGTAAATGAATTATTAAAAGGAAAAGTATATCTATTTATCCCACATTGGCTGGAAAAGTGTGTGAATTCTCCCACAAAAGTTATAAAAGACTCGCATGAGTTATTTTTCATTATGCATGACTTGTGCATTTGCTTTGTTTGTGTAGAGAAGAAATTAAAACAAGGGTTTTAGATTTTGAGCTTGAAGAATTGTGAATTCTTCCAAGTTATTTCAGCATAGTGAATTGGTGAAACACCCAACGAATTATGTCAAGCGTTGGCTTCATCCAAAGGCCAAAAATGAATTTATTTGCAAAATTAAGAGTTTGAATGCTCCATTATTTACCAGAACAATTTGCAGTGATAGAAGGAATTGGCAGCCATTATTAATCAGATTTCAAAGCATTTATGAGCAGATTTGTGAAGTTTATTCAAGGTTTTCAAGACATCATACCTATAAGTTCATCAATTGTAACTCCTAAATTTTCTGGGTAGTGTTAATTTAGATAATAGGGGATATTTAATGAACTGGGTTGTCGATATTTTGTGAAAATACTAAGTATGTAAGGTGTTGTAAAAATCTGGAATTTTCAGCTATACATTCCCTATGTGGTGTCCAGTTTTTGAGTTGAAATAATTATTGCAATATCTTCTATTTTTCTGCATTATATTGTTGTATCAAACATTGCAAATATATTAAAAAGCATCAATTGCAGCATACCAAACTATAACAAATCAAACAGGAACTCAAATCAGCAAGCTCAGACATTGTTTGCTAAGTGTTTGACGAAATGTCAAGGCACTATTAAATCAAAAAATACAGTGATAAAATTAGAACCAGCAGGGGTTCTTACAATCACTTTGATCCGGTGAACCAATTGTCATGAACAATATCTCACCATTAGATTCATCATTGTCCTTTGAGTTTGAACTCTCTTCTTTAATGCACAAACTTTTCTTCTTCTTTGAGAAATTTTGATGTTTGTAATAGCCTTTTATTCTTCTTTTTGAAGTCTTCTTCAATGTCTTGATCTTCTTTGGCATAGGGACACTTAGCAGCAAAGTGCCTGATCTTCCCACAGTTAAAGCATTTGAAGGGTAGCTTCCCTTTGTACTTTTCAAAACCCCTTTTGAATTTCTTTAAAATTTCTACAAGTTCTTCGCCCATGTCACTGTTTCACTCTGAGCTTTCTTCTTTTGTATTTTAGTTTCCTTGAAAGCAGTTTCACTCCTCATATCTTCTTCACCAATCATCTTCATTTCATAAGCTGTTGGGATGCCATGTAACTCATCAGCTATAATTGTGCTAAGATTTCTAGCTTTTTCCATGCTAGAGATTTTTGCATTACACCTAGAAGGTAGAGATCTTAAACATTTTCGTACCACCAAAGAGTTTCATCTTTTCACCGAGACCCTTGATTGCACTAACGATCTCATCAACCCTAAGGAGATACCTGCAATTTATTCTTCTTCCTTCATCTTCAAACCTTCAAACTTAGACTTGTAACTTAGCAACTTTGTCTGCTTCACTTTACCATCTCCTTCATATATATTCTCCAACTTGTCCCAAAATTCCTTGGCCATTTGACAATGTATTACTTTGACAGATTCAGTGTAAGACAATCCACACAAAATAGCATTTTTAGCTTAAGCATTGTTTTCATAGTCTTTCTTATCAGAAGGATCGGTTGGAGGAGGTCTAGGCATAGTATGATCATTTTCTACTAACATCCAAACATCAAACCCTAGAGAAGATAAATATCTTTCCATTCTTATGCTCCAAAATGCATAATTGGTGCCATCAAACAACAGTGCCTTATTAGAAGATCCGTCATGCAAGCCATGTGTTCTATACTCAAGATCTACTTAGAGTGATTAAGCCTTTTCCAAATACCCGACCTTAATTCCGATTGTAGAACACAATTCTACTACTAAGAAGGGTGGTGAATCAGTAGTAGATATAAACTTTTAACTCTTAATCAATTTAAACTTTTAATGGAACTTGTCAATCTTCAATCTGAAAACTGAAAGGAATTTGAAACTAAATGCTAAAAGAGATGCAACCACACAATGAACAATGCACAAAATTTTACATGGAAACCCAATATGGGAAAATCAACGGTGAGAAATATTATTAGGATCTACCATCCTAATCCAGCCTCACAAATTAATCCAATTACAATGTTTAAGGGCACCAACCCTAAGGAGTCACCGAACCCCTATTCTAACAGCACCAACTCTTTCTTATCACAAACTCTTCAATCTGAGCACCGACTCAACATCCTTAAGGCACCAAAGGATGTTACAAAACAAGTCTTTACTGATTTATAAACTGTAACTTTAAACATCACAACAATGGAGAAAAACAAGTAGAAATATTACAAACTGAAAATATAACTCTTCAAATGTTTCAGTCTGAATTACAAAACACGAACATTTATCTTCTGATAAATCTGCCTACTACAAGTTTTGTTCACATTTGCTTAACCAACTCCATCAAACAGAATTTCATAAATCACTGCACTATCAAACCTTGTTCACCATTTAAGCAATGTATACATTAAACACGATCACAAGAATAATACTGTATACCTCAGATTTTGTATACTTGCAGCATTATGTGTTTGATCAGATTTCTTCACTCATTCAACATTCAGAAAAGATCGCAGATCAGACCATTGTATTCTAAAAATGTTTCTCGGCAACAATATATCATCTTATAGGACACGTCTCCTCTGTATAAGGCAGTCAAACATTCAACAACTTTTTATTGGCCTTTTGATAGTCACAGTGTGATTACTTCATATCAGAATAATACTTTGTATCAAGCACCAACTCTACTCACATTTCTTCAGGTTTTTACATGTCTTATCAATGATACACACTCTTATCAAACCTTTCAAATGAAAATGCTTATATAGAAATGCTCCTGATGAATCAACCAAATGCATATGGTTAGGGAGTTACTTATAGTTACAACCAATCAACTAACTGCCGCCAACTGTCCAATATTTTACTCATCGTGGCTTTTCATTTTCACAAAGTCGTTTCAAATGACCTTGAAGTTTCCACGCCCCTAAACAATAGCAGAGACAAAAATTCTCCTATTGTTCGAATGATCACAGAAATCTGTCACGTACACTGCAGCCCGTTGGTTTCCAGGAAACAACGATGAGAGCCATTCACCATGTATGCCATACAATCGGAAACATCCAAAATGATTGGCTTGCAAATATTTAATAGTCTTTCATTTTATACCCGTAATATCAATTCTTTCACTCATTGTTTTTGTAATATAACTGCACAAATATATGTTTACAATACCAATATTAACCATTGGCCAAATTCACTTCCACACAGATTTGGAACTTATTGATAATCATCTGACTCTGCTAGAGAAAGATCACAATGATGACATCGACCACAACAAATGTCTAACGGAAGAGAAAGAATGCTATCAAAGTTGCGTTAACTGCCGATTGAATACGGCAAGGAAATGGAAACCTCAACACATACAATGAATCTGAACATCTTAATCTGGTATATAAAAGTGATTCAATCTGAGGTACATAACTTTGACATCAATGACAAAATTTTCTAACACCAGTAACTTGATAAAGGGGTGTACTTGTTACTATTCAAATTCTAAAAGAATATTATAAACCAATTAAGTCGAAAATGTTATCTAACTTAAATTATCCCTATGATAGAAGCCTATTAAAAAGTTATTGTTTGGACAAATATTTTCAAGTTTAAAAGTACTGAGTTCTTAAGATTATTTTAGTCAACTCTATGTTGGCTAAATATTTTGCAAGTCACTAAGACTACAACTTGGCAAAATGTTTCTTTTAGGCAGCAATATGTGAGATTGCTCTCTCCCCTCAGGAATAGGGGAGGCTCCCTTCTTACCGCAGGTGGCTTCAAGTAACACTAAACTATATAACAAACAGTTCTCCTTGCTACAGTAATACTAGTGGATCAAGGAATGACTTAAGAATAGTCCTTTAAGACAGCGGTCTATTTTAACTAAAGATGAAATAACTATAAGAGCTCAAAGTCTCTTATCCTTCAAATGATTATCTAACTTCGGATGCACAAGAAAGCTCAAAGTCTTTCCTTGAATACCCTCTAATTTGATTAAAAATTCTACCGCTGAAGCCCAAAGTCTTCAGCTTTGAATCGTTTTTGCCACTACTTCTCTATAGTAACCCTGATCTCCTGAAGCACAAAGTCTTCAGAAAACTTGAATTATGTGTTCCAATGATATAAGCAAGATAACTATTTAATTTGAACAAGGATCAATGAATGCAACATAATAATAAATCCATTAATGGTCAAGACAACAACTCAAAGTCTGCTCATCTCTATTCCTTTATTCAAATGCTCAACTCTTGTACAATGAAACACAAAGTTTTCAGAACTCAAAAGATTTGCCTATAGTTTTCTTGCACACAACAAAAGATTTTTATTTACAATGAGCTCCCTCCTTTATATAGGAAAAGATGAGAGAGAAAAGTGGAGAAGAAAGGGGAAACCCTTAACCACCTTGTCTTATTCAATGCTTATCCCTAACTAACTAACTTTGACTTATTCAATGTTGCAAGACCTAATGTACTTGCAACATGATTACATGGAACAACTTTGCACGTGATACTATCACATGCAATTACATCTCGTTTTTACATTACATGTAATCTGTCAAATACAAATTACAAATACATGATGAAATTTTTCTAAGTGTCTGACAAGACACGACATCTATTACATCATCCTTTATTGGTCTTCATGCTGCTATTGGATGCTCTGTGAGTGATGTCTCTAGCTTCGATGAAAACATCTTGGACGGGAATCGTATTTGCATCCTTAATTGATGATTACTGGGGAGGGCATCTTTGTTTCTTTCCATCTCTGTCTTGAAAGCATTCTATGCTCTCATTATTTCGTCGCCCATTCTTTTCCTTGTATGATTGCATCATATTGTCATCCTGTAGTTACCAAAAGAAGCCATAACATGGTCTTTGAAGCTATAAATTTGCAGATCTAGAAGAGTATCCATATGGGATATAAGTGGAAGGCCTTTGAGCAACCAAAGGGTGAAGGATTTTGGGCAAAAATCAGCTCTAGGGAAAAACTCAAAAACAGGGTTTTCTGGAGGCACTGCATGTATGCAGACAACAAGCTTGGAGCTTGGTAAAATGAAAACATGGACGTATATATGCATGAGCAAATGTTCAATATGCAAGGTGGGATTTTTGGAAACACTTGCATCTCATAAAAAGCCATGAAAAAGCATGAAAGTGGGCTTTTTGGTTTATATTGCATATTGGAAAACTTTAGCTCATTTACTCATAAGTGGGATTTTTATGCCCCATTACAAGTCATTCTTCTTTAACATATAAGCATGGAGGTGGGCTTTTAATTGCTTTTGGCACATGGGACAGCACTTAGTCTCTTTTTACTTTCTTTTTTGAAGTATAAGCATGGATAGCATGAAAAAGGTGGGTTTTTTGGCCTGCATTGCATGTTGGGAAAGACTTGCACTTTTGAAATGTCTCATTATTAAGAACGGGTTTTTTAAATACCGACTACATATGCAAAATAGATGAAGTCTTTGCATATGCAACTTGGAGAAATTTAGACGGAAGAAAGGAGAAAAACACACTAAACACATGCAAATCTGAAAATGAAATGAAAGACTTGCATTTTAAAAACAAACAAACCAACACAAAAAGAAAACAAGAAAATAAAAATTGACTTCTTGTGAGATGAAGAAGAAAATTGAGGAAGAACTTGGCAATCTTGCTCTTGAATCCAATGATTTTCGAATTCAAGAAACAATTACAAATTCTCAGCTATATAGACAAAGAGCTCAATTAATCCTTCTCACTAATTAATTGTTTTTGATGAGTCAAGATGATGTTCTTGACAAATGTCCATAATAGAGAACAACAATGCAATTAAATAGCAACCAATTTTGAAAGATTCAAACACAAATTCAATGCCCTACTTGTTGTTTTTGAACTTCCAGCTCAAAAAATGTGGTTTTTATTGTCTTTTACATACCACATCAATCACGTTTTTGCTGTTGGAGAACAAAAACGGGCTTTAGAATGCCCAAAACATAACATAGATGAGCCGTTTTTGAACTTCCAGCCCCAAAAATGAACTTTAAAATGAATAATATAGTCATTTTAATGACATTTTTGCACTTCCAGCTCCAAAAACAGGTTTTTTAGCTTCATTTGCATGCTCCAAATCCAACGTTTTTGTTGTTCAACCCTTTAAAACAAGCTTTAAATGTGCAAATACATGCAATAATAGATGTGTTCTTGCATGCCCAGCAAAGTGACGGGTTTTTAGACAAAGATTGCATATTAAAAACACATGCAAAGATTGCATATTAAAAACACATGCAATTGCATATAAAATCGCCACTATGCTTTTAAGTCAATAATGACGGGTTTTTTGTATGCAAATGCATATGTATTTGGATTGGAATTCGCCACTATAAAGCCTTTAAATTAAAAGGTTTATAATAATGGGCTTCTTATATGCAAACACATGCAATTGCATATAAAATCGCCACCATGCTTTTAAGTCAATAATGACGGGGTTTTTGTATGCAAATGCATGTGTATTTGGATTGGAATTTGCCACTATAAAGCCTTTAAATTAAAAGGTTTATAATAATGGCCTTCTTATATGCAAACACATTTCATAACCCCACTTACACATGTTAAGTTTTATGCTTTTGCATATGTTTTTAACTTAACATGTGTATTTGCATATAAAAAGCCCACCTTTATGCATTTGGGACTTTGAATATATTGATAGTGGAGTTTTAAAAGTGATTTGCATTATGATGACATGCAATGTTAAATAAAAACCCCACTTCATTATATTAAAAAGTGTCTCATGATAATATATTTATATGTAACTATAGTTTTAATGATATGATATGCAAAAGGACTCGAAAAACCCACCTTAACATACAAAACATACAAAACTCTACTCAAAACTTCTCAGAATGATGTGAAAATTGAAAATGGGGTTCTAAACCCACTTTACATATAAATGATGTTTTTACTTCGTGCAATTACCAACAAAAAACCCACTTTTGAGGGATCTTAACAAGGACATGCAATCAGGCAGAAAAACCCCACCTTTAGCATGCTTAAAACCTTAATAACTTGAGCTAGACAACTCCGATTGACGCCTAAGATAGCTCAAAACAAGCGGAATTTCAAGGGCTATAAACCTAAGGCAAAAACAAGATAAAAAAAAAAAAAAAACCCAACAAACAATCAAGGAAAATCAAACAAAGACTCGCCTTGAAGAATTTAACCCACAAAATTTTCCGTAGGGTTGCCCCAATTTTGCGAATACAAATTTGAGGACAACACTCTAGAAGAGGAAAAATTTTGCTATCAAATCAAATGTAATAGTAAATTTGTAACTAATCTATAGCACATCCCTTTTGATTAAACATAATTTCTGATAGTACAAGTATAGAAAAAATTCTACTTGGTACAACAAGAGAGGCTAGATCTGAAATGCATGATTATTATCATGGAATATTTTTTGAATATGTAGACATATTCGATGATAGACAGCCACATGGTATGGGAAATGTATGTCATTTACTAAGTGCATGCTATGTAATATTAAGATAATATTTTTGTAAATTTATATAGAAGAAGAGTATTAAAGATAAAGAGGTACGTGAATGACCAAATTGAGAAAGTTAAATGATAGGTGATTTAACATATAAAATTGCGTTACTTCCATAATTGCAAAAGAAACCATGACAGCAAAAATCTTTTGTGAAAAAAATCGACAAGCCAAAAGCATAAGAATTTTTGAAAAAATGGGGAAAATTTTGGATTTAAGAAAAACAAAGTGTATATTATTATTAGAATAACATCTTGTTTATTTATTATTTAATGGTGAATATTGTAACTTAATGTAAATACTCGATAGTTTCTATTTAACGAATGTTTCGTTATACAAACATCAGTTTTGTAATTCTTTAAATGATTGTTTGATCATTTCATCAATTCATTCAATCTTTTACCAAAACATAGTATCAAAGCTAGAAAACAAGAAGTTCGTTTTTTTTTAAATTGTGATTGGAATTTTTCTCGTTCTTTTGAAAAACAAATTTTTTTTAGAAAAGTTCTTTTTTCTGTGGATTTTCTTGGCGGATTCCAAAAAAAATGTGGGTTTGTAATTCTCGCGACTTTGTAAGCCATTTTTTCTCTGGTTGTTTTTGCAAATCAAGGGTTTTTCAGGCCCGCGTCTATGCGTCTTGGTCAAGGATCGAGCTGCATTTTTTCTTGCAAATCATTTCTTGTTCTCCATGGCTCTTTTGTGCCTGTGTTTTGGCTGCCATCTTCTAACAACTAGGGCTCACGACTTTTCTTGTCAATGGATCGTTTTGTTGGCTTCTCCTGAGACACGTTTTTAGATTTCGCATTTTCTTTTTGCATTAACACTACTTCTACTTGTCAACAAACTAAGTTCTGTTGTTTGGCGGCTTCTTTTTCGCAATCTTTGCTCGTGTTTTATGCCATTGCTAAATTTGATGGGCCTATTATTTCTCGACGAGCCAATTTTTTGCTTTTCTATGTGTTCGTGATTTATGCTTTCAGACTTGCCTCTCCAGTGTGATTTCGGAACTGGCTCATCTCTAGGGTTTCTTCGACAGGAATCTCATTTTTTTTAATCTTTGTATACAACTAGTGTTTACAAAACCCTCTGTTACACTACCTTTTTTTTCTTGATAGCAAATTCTTTCTAGGTTTTTTATGAAGATTTCTAGGTCTTTGTCAAAATTTTCTAGGTCTGCTGAAAATTTGTACCTTGGGATTTGTTTGAGATGTACTTGTATTTCTTGAAGTTTGTACCTACATCTACCTCTATTTTTGCATTGGGATTCGTGCCTTGGATTCTGTAATCATTTGTTTGCCTCTTAAAAATTTCTCATTCTTTGTGCCTCAAAAAGTGTGCACGATGGCATCTTTGACCAACATTATCATGGAAGGCAGTCAACGATTCAACGACAAAAATTACAACACATGGAAGCAGTGGATGATGACTATCTTTGAACATCGTCGCCTCGATGAGCTCGTTTTGGGTAAAGAGACTCGTCCTATTGGACCTAGACAAGATCAGGATAAGTTTGGCGAGCGCAACCAGAAGTGGTCGTGCTTATCAAACTTTTAGTTACTGGTGATTAGTTGCCACAAGTGTCATCTGGCAAGACAACTTCAGAGATGTGGACTATTTTGAAGGATCTTCATGAGACATTAGATAAGAGTCGTACGTTCTTCCCAAAGAACCAGCTATTTTCTATCATGATGGATGAGCGTATGTCCTTACAGGAGCATCTGACGAAGATTAAGGACATTCGAGATCAGCTAGAGGTCATTGGTCGGAAAATGGAGGAAGAGGATATGGTAGTGATAACCCTAGAGAGTCTACCTAAATCCTATGAGCACTTCATCGAAACGCTCAACATTATTGCAACAAATGTAGACTTAAAGTTTCCAGACTTGTGCACCAAATTCTGCAGCGGGACCATTGGAAACAATAGTTTGGTAGCAGTGTCACTTCGTCCTCCTCAGAACAAGCCTTCACAGCCAAATCCTTTCACAATGATAAAGACAAATCTCAATCATCTCAGCAAAAAGGCCCCAGTTAGTCTTAGGACAGCTCAAAGAAGAAAGTTCGGTGTAACTAGTGCCACAAATTTGGTCACTTGATAAAGGACACTTGGAATCGGATTGCTTCCAAACAATGGAGTAGGGAAGGTCTCAACATAAGGCCAATGTTGCAAAGCAGAAAGAATCTGCATTTTATGCTTTCATGGTGAAACGTCATGTAGATCATGTGAAATCTTTTGCTTGGTTCATAGACTTCGACGCTTCTCAACACTTCACTCATTGGCTTGATTGGTTCACAGACTTCTCACCTTTCATCGATTCAATCATTTTTAAAGGAGAAGAGTATATTGTTGTTCAATGTATTCTACGTTCCTGGTATGGAACTAAATCTTCTCTATGCGAGCCAAATTATGTAGCATTCTCCTCAACTTGATGTGGTATTCAGTTCACAAAAGTGTTTGATTGTTGATTGTGCGACTCACACTACTATGGTTGTTGGCATCGAGGATCATAGTTTGTCCAGACTTGTGGATACGGGTGATTCTCTTGAGCATGCCTTTGCAACTAAATCATCTTCCATTAGCAGTCTTCGGCATCAATGGTATCGCCACCTGAACATTCATTATCTTGCTCAGTGTTCGGAAGAATCTAGCTCTTGGCTTACCTGAGATTCAGACTCAGAATCACCAAGCTTGTGAAGCTTGCCAGGCTGAGAAGCAACACAGGACACAATTCAAGGATGGTGACTCATGGAGAACCTCATAGGTATTGCAGTTCATTCACACTGATGTATGTGGTCCAATGAATATACCTATTACTGGTTCCAAGTATTTCTTGCTTTTTGTTGATGATTTCACTCTTAAAATGTGGGTGTACTTTCTTAGACAAATCAGACGCGTTTACTGTATTTCAAAAATTTAAGGCCTTAGTAGAAAAAGAGTTAGGTTGTCCCATAGTCACTCTTAGGTCAAATAATGGGGGGAGTTTTATTCTACTGCTTTCTCCAGCTTCTATGACACACACGGCATCAAACGCCAGCTAACCACACCTTACACTCCTCAGCAGAACGATGTTGTTGAACATCGAAACCGCACTATAACTGAAATGGCTAGGTCAATGTTGGAATACAGGAATGTTCCTAAGAAATTTTCAGTTGTAGCAGTATTCATTGCAGTTTATCTCCTTAATCGGTCTCCCACACAACTTGTTAAGGGGAAGCCACCTAATGAAGCTTGGACTGGTCGCAAACCTAGGATCAGACATTTGAAAGTCTTTGGCTCTTTAGCATATGTTTGGGTTCTAGATGCCAAGTGCTCCAAGTTGGATTCCAAGAGTTAGAAACTTGTGTTCACAAGGTACAGTGACAACCACAATGCTTACCGACTGAGTGATGTAGACACTGATTGTCTTTTCTTCATTCATGATGTTATTTTTCATGAATAATGAGGACCTTTTCAAGTTTCCTCGTCTATGCAGAATTATAAGGATCAACCTTTGAAGGCTACTGATTTGGGTGTATGTCTTCCATTTGGTTCACCTGATGGGAGGGATAATGTAGAATCTGAATTCGATGGTGCACTACCTGCATTTCCTCCAGATGATGTTCCTCTTGTTGAACCTATTCTAGATCATGTTCTGGTTACTCTTCTTGCCTCTAATGTTGGCTCTTCTACTCTCCGGACTAAATGGTGAGCTAAGACCATCAATGATCATCTTGATGAGCTCATCGAGGGTAGACATTCCAAAAAACAAGAGCAAGCAACAAAATATAGTCAACTTTGCTCTCATGGCCAACATTCATAGTATTTTGAGCCTCAAACATATATTGAGGCTAAAGGGGTTCCCGAGTGGGAAAAGGCTATGGAAGTTGAACTCCATAGTCTTCTGAAGAATAACACTTGGATTCTTTCAAATCTTCCTCTAGGGAAGAAGCCCATTAGCTGCAAATGGGTCTATAAAGTTAAGTACAAAGCTAATGGAACCCTTGACAAGTACAAAACTCCTCACGTTGCTAGAGGATTCTCACAAAAGGAAGGCATTAACTACGAGGAGACTTTTTCTCCTACAGCCAAAATGAGTACCATACGACTCATCCTTGCCTTAGCAACTTAGTTTGGTTGGAAAGTCCATCAGATGGATGTTGAGTGCCTTCTTCAACAATGAGTTGCAGGAAGAAGTCTGCATGACGCAGCCTCCAGGGTATAAGGTTGCGAGAAAAGAACATCAAGTGTTCAGATTAGTGAAAGCACTCTATGGCCTGAAACAAGCTCTTCAGGCTTGGTACATCGAAATTGGCAAGTATCTTATAGAAAATGGCTTTCAAAGGAGTCCATTTGATTCTAATTTGTATGTCAAAAAACTCTGGCGGTGATATTTTCTTCTTCTTGTCTATGTTGATCACCTCATTATCACTGGTAGTTCAACACTTTCGATTGATTAGATCAAATAAAGTTTGTGTCAATCCTTTGACATGAAAAACTTGGGACTTCTACACTATTGTTTAGGTGTTGAAGTTTGGCAAATTGAAGGTAGTATCTTCTTATCTCAATCTAAGTATGCCCGTAGTCTTCTAGACAAGTTTCGAATGCAAGACTACAAACCTGCATCCACACCTATAGAGAAAGGGTTGAAGCTGACAGCCAAATCAGATTCACATGTGGTGAATGAATCAACATACAAGCAATTGGTGGGCAGTCTTATCTACCTTACTACTACTAGGCCTAATCTTAGTTTTGTAGTGAGCTACATTTCACGCTTCATGACAATCCCCAAGGTTGATCATTGGGTTGCAGCGAAGCGTGTGATGCGTTATGTGATGGGCACTTCTAACTTTGGTCTTCTATACAGCAAAAGTCGTGATCCTAGGCTTATTGGTTTTAGGGACTCAGATTGGACAATTCCATTGATGACAGAAAATCAACATCTAGGTATATTTTCAGCTTGGGATCTGGTGCAGTCACATGGACTAGCAAGAAGCAACAGGCGGTGGCTCTTTCCTCGACAGAAGCTGAGTATCAAGGAACAGTTAAGGCAACTAGTAAGGCAATTTAACTTCGGAGAATGCTATCAGACATGATGATGTCTCAAGAAAATCCTACTCCCCTTTACTGTGACAATCAAGGGATGCTCAAACTGGCCAAGAATCCAATCTTCCACAAGAAAACCAAGCATGCTGAACTTCATTATCACTTCATTCGAAAGCCGGTTGAAGACGGATCAGTTCAGCTGTTGTATGTTCCAACTATAAATCAGACAGTAGATATTTTCACCGAGTTTCTGAGCCCAGACAAGTTTGTAAAATTTAGGGGGCAACTTGGTATAGTTGATAGTTTGACCATTAAGGGAGGTAATAGAATAATATCTTTTCAATTTGGTTTCTGGTTTTGATTGTGTAATTTTTTAGCATCAAAACCAGAAACCAAATTGCAAATTCTTATGGATTGTGGAAATCTGATCGATTTGTTTGAATAATATCTTGTTTATTTATTATTTAGCTAAGTTGCCGGTTCGGATTCTAGTACGGATGCGGGTTCGAGATTCTAGATCGAAATTCGTCCAAAAAAATTTGGGGTTGGCTTCGGATTCATTTTGGGTTCGTCCGTACAAGGTATTTTTTTTTTTTTTAAATATATATATATATATGCAAGAACAAATAAGTTCATACACCACTATGCTAATATTAAAGCAACATAGCAAAATACACCACCACGTGTATTAACGTTTTAGTCCAAATGACATAACAAAATGTCAAAACACACCATCATATCAATGTTTTGGTTCAAAATTCAAAAACAAAAATGTCCATTGTCAACATTACTAATCAGCCATCAGTGATCAAATATCATTAAAAATCATCAAACATATCATCATCATTATGCTCTTGCAGATTAGAAGCACAAACAGTGCCACTAGCATCGGTACTAGCAATGTTAGGCTCAGACTCTGGATCAGCCTCAACATCAGTAGCTAGCTCGTGATCATCATCATCAAGTGCAAGTGCATCAAAGTGGGCAATCGAATCTTCCAACTCCGCATGCTCTGGTTTGACATCCCAATGCCTTGCCTCCCCTTTTTTGTAAGTATTTTCTTTGTGTGTTGTGAGCCTCAAGTTTCAATGCACAAAGACCAAGTTATCTGCCTTCTTGGAATTTAGTCTATTGCGTTTTTTTGAGTGGATAAAGGAGTATGTGCTCCAGTTCCTCTCGGATGATGATGAACTAGCAACCTATCAAGATTTTCAATTTTGAAATTAGAGAGTTAAGAGTTTTGAATAAAAAATTTAAAAATATAAATTCAATATTCATTAACAAGAATTTAGAAATTAGAATCTTAAGAGTTGAGAACTTATGATAAAATTTTGATGGCAATGGGAGGTACTGGTACATTTTTCCATGGAAGTACCACCATTTTATGAGCATCGGCATTGCTCTCGTCTTCTAGAGCCTCATGACCACAATCATCGGTGCTTGCAAAACTCATGAATTCAGACCTCACTGTAGGTCGTATGTGATCGAGAAAGAGTCTTCGAACGGCTGCCTTGTACCCGTGAGCAACTTCAGGATCTTTGTATGGGGCAACTCTAGTGGTACTCTTCTTGAGGACCGATTGACTATAGATCCTAGGGCTCAACACAAAGGCAAGGAGATGCAAAGGGGTTGTCATTTTGTTCCATCTCTCTACCATGATTATATGTAGTTCCTTGAAGAGCTTTTCTTCAGGATCTTGCTCTCTCTCGTTTATGATCTTTTTAATTTCCTCAATCATGGAGTCTATGCCATCATATACCTCACCCAAGCAAGGTCTATCCATGTCAGTGTATCGGATCATGCTCAATATAGGCTCAGTGAACTTCAGGAGGTACTCAACGCAATCCCACCAAGAGTCGTCTAGTATCATTGCCTTTATGGCAGCTGCCCTAGTACTATTAGATTGCCTCTATATGCTCCAATTAGAATTGATTACCCTTCTAGACAATGCCTCTTTAACCTTCACAAGGTGTCTCAAAACAATAGTGTTGGAGGCAAAGGGGGTCTCAGCAACCTATTTTAAATTCAAAACAATAATAAATTAAAAATTAAAATGCCTATATCACAACATAGAAAGTTTACTAAACTAAACTTTAAGTCTAAATTTCTAAAACATATTTATATTTTTAAAATAATTTAACTTACCTTCAAGAGCTCCAATTTGGAGAATTGTCTGAATATGGCTTGCGTCATATGGTGGTTTGTGACGAACATTTGGATCTCTTGTGCATCTTCATACATTTTTTTGAACCAACCAATTTTAGTGCCAATTTTTTGCAGCCTTAAGTTGAGTGAGTGGACGGCACAAGGTGTCCAAAAAATGTGTTTGAAGCGCTCCTCAACCAATAACCTGGCAGCCCTACAATTCTTGACATTGTCAGTTATTACCTGAACTACATTTTGAGGGCCAACTTGCTCAATGGCTTGGATGAGAATGTTTGCAATGAAACGACCATCCTTCACCTCCCCTTCACAATCCACAGCTTTCAAAAACATTGCACCTCTTGTGGACACTACAATAACATTGACCAAAGGACGATTTCTTGCATCTTTCCATTCATCGGATACTATGGTCACACCTGTTTCGATCCATGAATCCTTGATGGGCTGCATGAGAGCCTCTACATGGATGACCTCTTTGTCCAATAAAGTGGTGTGCACCTTCTCATAACCCGGGCCCTTGAACCCCTTTGGAGCCTCATTGATTGATCTCACCATTTTTTTCCAATACGGTGAGCTAACAACATTAAATGACAATCCATTTGCATAGATGCATCTCGCTATGTCTTCCTCATCAATGTCTCTAGCTTCATTTTGAAATGATATTTCCAAGGGCCCCTTTGCTCTCTTATTCAAGTTATTTGCAACCGGTTGTTGAGGAGCACGCAAGAATGGAAGTGGAAACTGAAGCCATGGATGATGTTTTTGTTTTTTTCCTAGCACTTTGCAAAGGATGAGAATTACCACACCCAACTGCTTTGTCTGCATGTTTTTGATCTTGAATATATTTCTTCACAATGTGGTTTGGAAGAAAGGTTTTAAGTAGTACCCCATTAACTCTTGGCTTCCCTGTACAAAATTTAATGCCCTTTTGAGCAATAAAGCACAAATGTGCTTTCACTCTACTATAAGAGCTACTAGATTCCTCTTTGCAATGGCTGCAAATCCACACATAGCCTCCTCCACCTGGCATCGGTTGAACCATTTCCACATATTTCCATAGTGGAGAGCATCTGCCTATTTTTAAGCGAGAGTTTCCGGTGCTAGAAGCACTTGCAGCCATTCTTTGAATCTACAAACAACAAACCAGTAGGTTTCCATTTCATTAGTTGTTCAAATTATTTGAACTGCTACACATCAAATCAAATCTCATGATCTGGAAAATTAAAATCATTTTTTGCAAACATTATTTAACTGTTGAGCATTACTAAAACTCTACATAAATGTATCAATTTGTGCATTCCTTTTAGTGTTTAGTTATTAAGTTCTCATTTAACTTTTAAGACTTCAAGAACTGATATAACTCATGAAACTTTCCCTATCCTCTCGACTGTCACATGAAACTTATGTCATTCATTGGGATTGTTTTAGGTCTATTTCTCATAAAAAATTCTTCTTCAGTCCTTTGGGACATGTTCCAATGACTACCTTACTGAATATCATGCGTGAACCTTCATGCTTGATGCTTTTCAATATATGATATATTATATTGCTATGATATTGTTCTTTATAGGATAATCCATCTATGTTTCAATACAGTCTGATAAATTTGATATTGTCATGGCCCATGGGTATGTGCACATCAAGGAAGGGAGATAATCACCCACAAACTGTTGCGCATGAATTTCATGGAAGAAATGATAAGAAAAAAATGTAAAAACAAAATAGTTGTAGCTACCCACGGGCTTTGCAAAACACCCAGACCCAGTAGCTGCTAGAAGACCACCCAGACCCAGTCGTTGCTAGAAGACCACCTACCGCTGATAAAAAAGACCTGCCGTGTGAGGAGACCTGTCGCTAATGAAAAACACCTGCCTTGTGAGGAGAGAACTTAGAAAATGTCGTCTATTTTCTCATAAAAAACCTGTCGTGTGCGAAATGTCGTGGGAATGTCGTTTGAGATCAACTTTTAGGTTTAGTTTGCAAAAAAATATTGTTAAAAAAATTTAATGAAAAGTCAACAAATCAACATTCGGCCAAATTCTCCTGACATTCACCCAAATTCCTTCAAATTCGCTGCGGTCTCGCGCGACTATTTCCAAATTCAAACAAAATGGAGTGAAATTCGACCAGGGTCCTGCTCAATGAATTTACAGCGAATTCATCAGGAAAAAAATGAATTTTCAGCGAACCTGAACCATTTACGAATTTCATGCGAATCGACTTCCGACTTTGGGGGCAGCCAAGGGAATGTGGTAACCTAGTTATTTAGTGGTCAATATTGTAACAATGTAAATATTAGATAGTTTCTATTTTACGAATGTTTCATTATAGAAACATCAGTTTTGTAATTCTTTAAATGATCATTTCATCAATCCATTCAATATTTTACCAAAACAATTATTATATTATAATATTTAGTAAAATAAAATATTATTATTGTTATTATTACTATTTTATATTATATTAGAAATCTAGTACAATAATAGATTAATTATATTAATATACTATTATCACATTATAATTATTATACTATATTATATCATTTGGAAGAGAATATTTTTATTCGAGTTTCTTTAAAAGTGCATATATATCTATATATAGCTCTAATCATGTTTTTGATTGGATAAGTATTTTTGTTAAATTTAATTGTGTTTAAAATTAAACTAGAGAGTACTTTGGAAAAGATCTAAAATTTTGAGAAATAAAATTATAGATGAAGTTAAAGTGAAATGGATTCAATGTGATATTGATGGTGCCACATCTGCAATTATTTGATTAATTATTTTGTATGGTATGTTGTAGATACACCTTGAACTATTGAGGACAGTCGCTGATATATAGGGGGAGAATTGTTATGGGACTTTTTCCTAAAGTAAACAAAGAACATTATTCACTCTTGCTTAAAAAAGAGAAAAATAAGTCATATAAAACCTTTAAGAGTATGGGGTGGAAAATAAATTATGCAAATTTGATTTAATTATCTTTGGAAAAAGGTGAGAAATAAGTGATTACTAGAAAAGACTAATCATGGGAGATAAAATGGGAAAAGAAATAATTTCTATGTTGATTGTGATGTGAAAGGATGTTATGATTCGGAAACCACACGTTTAAATTTTTTTATAAATCATTTATGTTAGACTTAGAAAGGGCATGGAGAATACTCAAGGAATAAGGTAGTTTGATGGCTATGGACGTTGGAGATGGTTCATAAAGGGTGTCCAATTCAAGGTACAAGGTATGCCTAGGATTTTCCTAGGTAGTTTCTACAATTAGCATCTTTTACATGTTGTGGTCTAAATAGAATTGTTTCTCCTAGAGCATGTCATAGCTAAGACGGCCTAAATCATTGAGATTCGCCTAGAATGAGAGTTGTCCTTTCTAGAGTTGCCTCAGATAAGTATTACTTGATATTTGATTTAAAATAGAAGCTTTGAATGTTGATGATAACAAATATAAACTTCAGCATTGTTTTTAACATTGAATTTCATATTCTACATGTTATTTATGTATCTCTTCAAACATTACTTATTATGAAAGTGTATATCTAACCCTTAAAAACATTATATTGTATTGGATATGAATATTGGCAAGTTATATTGTCGATGCATAGTAGCTTCGGTCAGATATAAGGATGATTGTTTTGATTATTTAAATATGAGCATGTATGTATGTATGTCAGTTAACATAGTGAACTGACATATATACGTACATATGCATTGCTTGTGTTTATAAGAATAATCATTCTAAATGTTTTACCATCATCCTTGTATATGATCGAAATACTATACAAGTATAATAATCTGTGTAATCAGATTCCTTTCATCTTCCCTTGCCATGTATCGTGCAATGAACATTGGCGGCTGCATTCCTTTACATACAACAGATCAAGTAATGATTGTACATCATTTATACTAAGGATCGAGCAATGATCCGATACTATGCACAACAGTATAGTATGTAATGATTAAAATGTAATGTAGCAGATTGGCGGCTTTCATGATATCATTTGGTTATTGTGTTAACTAACCAATTATGAATCGGGTCTCTTGGAAGCACCCTTTGGTAATTAATTATGTTGTTTGGCCAAGGGTCATGCCATGAATGGACATGGCTCCACATTGTGGAGACACGTCCCTTCATGGCATGTCCCTCCATATATATGTGTGTGTGTGTGTGTATGTGTGTGTGTGTGTGTCTGCCGATTTCAAATAGAGAAGTATCAAAATTGATAAATGCTCTCTCTCCCTTTGATCGGCGATTTCTGACTTGAAAGAAATAAGTGTTTCAGCATCATACCAATACTATATCATTATTGATATTCATATTTGATAAAGATTTAATTCTGAATTTATCCTGCAATCAAGAAAGAAGAAAATTAGTACATTATTGCATAAGTCTGCTATAAATTTAATTTCACTTTAACATGGTATCAGAGCCTTGGTAAAGAAGATCCAAATTAAATTTGAGACATCAGACTATCATCTATTGATATTGCAGTCACATTTCATTCTCCACAATGTCAAATATGATTAGATTTGAAGATCGACTTGAAGGAGCAAACAACTTCACATCTTGGAAGCTCAGAATCATGATGCTACTAAAGGAGAATAAATTAGACTCCTTTGTAAAATAAAATAAAGATGAACCCAAAGATGACCCGGAGAAAAATCAATGGATTGAAAGCAATGAGAAAGCCATGAAACTCATAGTAGATGTTGTCAGAGATCACATTGTGCCTATATTGGCAAAACATGAAAATGCATATCTTATGTTCAAATCTCTTGAGAGTGCTTTTGAAATAAATAATACAGGTAGAACCCTTGCTCTAAAGAGACAAATGAATAATATAAGTATGAACAAGGGAGAATCAATCAAAGCATATTTCATGAGAATTAGTGAACTAAGGGATCAACTATCAACAGTTGGATATGAAATTGATAGCAAGGTGTTGACACTAATAACCTTAGGCGGTCTACCAAATTCATGGGAGTCAATTGTTCAAGGGATAAGCACAAGATCCAAGCTTCCTAAATTTGATCGATTAAGATCCAACTGTCTACAAGAAGAGTCAAAGCAAATGACAAAAGTAAAGCAGAAACCTATAGATGAGGATATACATGTTCTTAATACAAATTCTCATAAGGAAGGTAAGAAGAAGAAATTCAAGAGGAAGAGGAATTCTCATGGAAAAGATTCATCCAAGCAGAGGAAAGACCTGTCACAAATCCAATGTTTTAGGTGTGACAATATGGAAACTATGCAGTCAAGTGCCTTGACAGGACAAAACAACAAGCTTTGTTTGCTAAAGTTGTAAAGACAAATATAGAACATGATTCTGAGAAATTTGCTTTCTACTCAGCTTTGTCCAGTCAAGTTTCAAACAAACTCAACACATGGGTAATTGATAGTGGATCATCAAGGCACATTACAGGATACCGAGATCACCTAGAAACTATGGTAGAAGAATCTGATGAAGAGGTTACAATTGGGGATGATTCTGCGCATCCGGTAAAAGGAGTCAGAACCTGCACCATTAAGTTGAAATTTGGGATCTCTATTCAACTCATTGGAGTATTATATATGCCAAGTATTAAGAGAATTTTAATTTCTATATCAGCTCTTGAAGATGACGGATACAGATTTACATTCATGGAGGGTAAAGTCCTAGCATGGCTGAAGAACTCAACCATAAAGAAGGCTCAAACTATAGCATAAGACAAGGGCACCTATACAAGCTTTGCACTAAGACAAATCAAGCTCTTATTCATGAGACCTCTTACTCAAATGAGATCTGGCATCGAAGATTAGGCCATATTCACTTTTGTAGCTTCGGTCAGATATAAGGATGAAATACCAGGATGGAGAGCGAGTCACACACATCATTAGAGATACCGAGCGAGGAGGCACAGTCACACCCAGTGCAAGGTTCTACTACTAGGACTAGACCCTCTAGTTCCTCTCTCGTATGCATTTATATATATCTAAACTCAACTTGTTTCTTTTGTGTTCTAATTAATTAACTCATTGGATGCATCTTCTCATTGAATTTTG
>MU217835.1:73151-88011 GCA_018584345.1 Thuja plicata | reverse complement strand
CCGAGTGAGAGTCTTGCAACTTTGTATGTATGTATGTATGTATGTCAGTTCACTATGTGAACTAACATACATACACACATACACATTGCTTGTGCTTATAAGAATAATCATTCTAAATGTTTTACCATCATCCTTGTATACGATCGAAATACTATACAAGTATAATAATCTGTGTAATCAGATTCCTTTCATCTTCTCTTGTCATGTATCGTGCAATGAACATTGGCGGCTGCATTCCTTTACATACAACAGATCAAGTAATGATCGTACATCATTTATACTGAGGATCGAGCAATGATCCGATACTATGCACAGCAGTATAGTACTTAATGATTAAAATGTAATGTAGCAGATCGGCGGCTTTCATGATATCATTTGGTTATTGTGTTAACTAACCCATTATGAATCGGGTCTCTTGGAAGCACCCTTTTTGTAATTAATTATGTTGTTTGGCCAAGGGCATGCCATGAATGGACATGGCTCCACATTGTGGAGACACGTCCCTTCATGGCATGTCCCTCCATTAACATGTGTGTGTGTGTGTGTGTGTGTGTGTGTGTGTGTGCCGATTTCAAATAGAGAAGTATCGAAATTGATAAATGCTCTCCCTCCCTTTGATCGGCAATTTCAGACTTGAAAGAAATAAGTGTTTCAGCATCATACCAATACTATATCATTATTGATATTCATATTTGTTAAAGATTTAATTCTGAATTTATCCTGCAATCAAGAAAGAAGAAAATTAGTACATTATTGCATAAGTCTGCTATAAATTTAATTTCACTTTAACATATATTGACCTTGTCCAGGGGATTGAATATGTATAAAATTCCTTCCAAGGTGTCACTCCAACTACATTAGTGCTACCTTTGCCTTCCAAGAACAGGTCTCCAAAAACATTTGGTCTAAAAGTTTCTATACATTCACACAAAGTACAACGAACATCCTCAACTCTATGAGCAAAATTGCTGCAAATTAAGTTTATAGACTTCTAAAGCATGAGTATCGTGCAGTACATGTGCCAGAAAATATCAGTTGAGACTAATCTTCCATTAATATTGCCACAAGTTACTGTAGTTATCTTGGCAGTCAAGGCACACAATTCTTCAATTTAAGGGTTTCTTTCTTAGCCCTACACAAATGCTTAATTTATCTTCGTTGGAAACATTTCGGTAGTGAAAATAAATTTCTTTGTAAAGACATCAATTGCTATTTCCCATTTTAATCTACAATTTATTTTAAAAAAACAATTTTCCAACAACAGAGTTCCTTTAACAGGAATTATTATCTATATGTTGTTTCTGGATTTGATTGAGTTTTTTTGGATCAACGTTTTGGATCACAGTCTGTGATCCATCATCACGATGATACAGAACAAAAGGAAGAAAATAGAAATGTTGCAGACCTAGTCCCTTTAAAAAGGTGGGGGGGATTGGAAAGGGAGAGAGAAAGAACAAGAGGAGCAAGACAATGATAACTGAAAGGACACAAAATAATAAACAACCAGTTATCATTGTGGTTATTTATTATTTTTTGTCCTTTTAGTTATCATTGTCTTGCTCCTCTTGCGCTTTCTCTCTCCCCTTCCAATCCTCCCACCCTCTTTTTAAAGGGACTGGGTCTGCAACTTTTCTATTTTTCTCCTTTTGCTCTCTATCATCCTGATGATGGATCATGGAGTGTGATCCGAAACGTTCATGCAAAAGTGCTCCCACAATCAAATCCAGAAACAGCATATAGATATCTTATGGATTGTGGAAATCTTCTTGCCCTTAGTAATTATTATATTTGTTGAAAATCGACTTAACTATTTTTGTCTGTAAAAAGATGAAGTGAACAAAACCTGATGCGAAGACAAACATGATTAACAAAGAGGTGATTAGAAATTTTGACAGCAGCAGCAAATAACTCCTTTCCTTAAGTATAAGTATTTTGTATCTGCTTTCTGTTTTTAAGTCTTGAGAATACTTATAAGAAAATGAAACAAGGATAAAAAATCTAAAATTTTCAAAAGGTTGTGGATTTACTTGAGTACATCTTTGAAATGATCAGCACATTCCTTGCATGGATAGATTCTGGATAATATTGACATCTGCATAGCAAAGATATATCTGTAAACATTATGTAATGTTATACCATTAGGAAATCAAATCTGAGATAATGCAAGGGGTGAAAAATGTAACAGTTAAATCATAATAATGTAATCCCTCAATTAAAAAATAAAGATATATTCAAGCATAAAAATATAGTAGAGTCTAAATAGAATAGATGGTTGAAGAAAGTTGAGCATCACAGATGTAGTGAGAGTCCTAATCGAAGCTAAGAGATTTTACTCAATGAAATCATCATATGCTTCATCCAAAGACTCTATACATATATTCATTTTGCAATCAAGCATTAAATCATGTTATAAAGGTTTTGTAAAAGTATACATGAGGAGAGTATCCTCTTCGAGTATTCAATAGGAAGGAAAAAATATTTTACTTGTCATGTAGTAGCTACATCTTTCTAACTCTAACTTTGGTTGCCAGACCTCAAAAGGTCTCCTACCACTCAAGTCTACTTCTTGTTTCTGCCAGTTAAGATTACATGGTTATCTAATTCAAGTTTTATTCTGTTGGCCTTGCTACCTTTCAACAATCCCCTTCTCAATTCTTCTATTTTCACAATTTCACAGACAACCATGTTAGAATACTTAATATGGCAGTTATAAATGTGAGTCAAATAAACTTTTAAGAATATAATGGGATAAGTACTAATGATTTCATATTTCATTGCTTATGTGCGATGTCCCCATTTTTATGCCTTCCTATTTTTGTGAGCGTTGGCTTAGTTTCGAGGGTTTCCTTGCCAATTGGCGCTCTAGATGGTGACAATGTTCTTTGTAGCATTATAGGTTTTTTTAGGCTACTCTGGGTTTGTTCTCCTTAGTCTTTGGAGAATACTGCTATTCATAGTAAGTACCCATTTCGGCACCATTCTTTTGGTTTTTTTAGGTTTATTCTCCTCAATCCATGGAGAACACTTCTATTTATAGTACATGCTCATTTTGTCACCAATCTTCTAGGTTTTTTTGGGTTTGTTCTCCTCAATCCTTGCAGAACATTGCTATTTATAGATAGTGCTCATTTCAGCACCAATCATTATCCCTCAACATCGGTTGTGTTCCGACATGACTGCTTTCCTTTTTCGGTGTCTTGGCAGGTTTTCTACTAGGTGAATGGTATTATTTTATTATTTGCACTGAAATAATAAAGTGATTTAATCATTCATTTTAGTATTTAAATAATAAAATCTTATATTTTGTCTCCAAAGTTGGACGCCTAGGAATTGTGAGGATTCAAGTTGTTTTAAAAATATTAAGGGGGCTCTTTGCACAAGATTTCTTTTATTTAAAGAAACTTTGAGTGGAAACCTACTTTAAAAAAAAAAGCAATAAAAAGAAAAAAATCACTTTTTCGAAAAAACAAAAAATGCTTTTTCAAAAAAGTGACAATAAAGCAAAAACACTTTTTCCTTAAATAGCTCTCAAAAAGTTATAAAGGGAGGATTGAGGCTCTCATTTTGCATTGTTCAGAGGTGTTGCACACATAACAGGATGCTGCTGAAATGAATAGAGAAGTTCTTTCAAGATTAATCGATGACAGAAACTGTGTCAAATACATTAGTTTTGGTGCTAACAGATTCTCCCTAGCTTGTTTGGTGTTCTCACACAGGAAGCACATTGATTTCATGGAGTTTGGTAATCCGGAGTTCTGAAAATGCGGAAGATTTTCAGGGTATTTTGATTTCAAATTTTGGAGTTTGTGTTGATGATTTGCAGAGGTTTTGTTGTGATTCACAAAAATCTCTATGCTGGTTTTTCTAGCTGGCCGTACTTCTTTCCATGTTGGCCGTACTCTACAAAATGGATGTGTATGTAATGTCCCACAATAGGGATAGTAGAAAAATAGCAATATCTTCCTCAAATTTCACAGATGAATGCATTCAATTCTGAGTTTCTTTAACAGATTTAATTTTTCCTTGTATGTTTGCTTCAGATTTGCATATATGTCATACCAAATCATAACAGACCTGAAAAATCAGAGAATGTAACAAATAATACAGCTATTACAAACTCTCTGACCTTTTACTCGATTTACAGAGTAGGCAAGAGGTTGATAAATGATACGAATGCATGCATGTAGAAATATACAGAGTCGAAAAGCTAAATCATTTGATAGTATGATACTTCATCATTGATCAATGCCAAATGCCAAAGATAAATATTAGATGCCAATAGATAGTTGAAAAATATTTAAATAAGCCATAACAATGATATCATATATGTCTATGTTCACGATTCCAATGAATATCATTACAATTACTGAATTACAAAATGAAAATGTACTTCATAAATCAATGATTCATCAATCATCAAAAGGATTATCAAAAAAATCATTGTCTATTAGATTATCAGCTGTTGCAAGTTCAAGATCACTATCATCATTTGAACCCAATTCGGTTTCACTTGCATTAGATGCACCATGTGGTATGTCATCATCATCATCCACATCATCCATAGTGGCTCTAGCAAGATCCTGAATGGTTGCATCCAAGTCTGCAGACTCAGGTGTTACATCTCAAAGCTTCGCTGCCCCTTGTTTGTATTGGGGATCCTTATGTGACAAAAGATGCAAATTGGAATGAATATACACCAAGTGTTCAGCTCTTTTTGCAGCCAATCGGTTACGCTTCACTAAGTGGATAAAGACGTATGTACTCTAATTCCGTTCAGCGGCAGAAGAACTTGCAACTTGGAGAGAAAACCAACAAAATAAAAAATAAAAAATGCAAGATAAATTCAAGAATGTAAGTGTTAAATTTTACAATACAAGTGGCAAAAAAAACTTACTTGTGAGAGGATCTTGATTGCAAGAGATTGGAGGCACGTATAATCTTGACCATGGAGGTACCACCATGTAGTAGCGTCCATTTTGGATTGGTCTTTAACAGCACAAAGGAGTATGATTTCTTCTTGAGACAAACAAGCCAAATTCTTACCTAACACTTGTCCTCCACTTTTGGATCTTTGAAGAGTCTACTAAATGCCTACTTGTACCCATTAGCAACTTCGGAATCTGTAAAGAGCCTAGCTGGCTCTAATCCCAAATAGACTATGAAAGAACTCTAGATTCTGAAAACTGATTCTCTTCTTTAATTTTCAATAACATATATATGTTTTTTTTTGTTTTTTTTCCAATACATTAAGGAATTGCGAATTCACCAAACAAATTAAATACTGTAAACTGAAACGATCACACCATAAATTCATAAGTCTTGATTACATTGACATGGAAAATATTCATTATATATAATATATATGATAGCAACATGCACCGAATGCGAATGGCGATAACTCTTCAAAGCCTTTATCACAACCACATTTCGCTAGACTAGCTGCAGCTGATGATATTCAATGGTGACGACTAATAATGATAAACGATCAGCAAGGAAACAAGCCGCAGCTGTGTGTGTTGACGCCTTGCAGTCACATCCAATGATAATCATGAGTTTCGAACAAACTCTCTCCTCCAAAGCATGCGCAGATCAATTCCAAAGCGGACAGTCAATTCATTGGCATGAAACCAACTCAAAGTGAAGATGCTGGTACGAATTCTCAATTCGACAGCAAGCAGTAAACCCTTCTTCAAAAGCCAAGCAATTTCGAAATTCCCAAGTTAATAAAATGATCAAAGATGCCTTCATTCAGCCATTTTCGAAAGCTATATACAAACATCCAAGCTTCCTCTACAAGGCTCGAAATTCTCAGCTTCACATAACTTAAAGCACCTTTTTCCTTCTTAACCAGAGCTTAAAGTTTTAAATTCAAATATAACTCCTATTTCCACCATTTGAAATAACCTTATTTAAAACTTTAATGAATATACCATTAAATGAATAATGATATAATAAAATTAGCTCAGGAGGACAATTAATTAATTGATTCAACTCACACCAAGCCCAACTATCAACTGCATAATCAAGCCACTACTCTGCATGAACACCCTGCCACTGATAGAAACTAACAGGAGATGGCTTACTAAAAACAGTAAATTCATACCAAGAGACCCTGAAAACAAGACGTTAGCCCATGGAGGTCGCAATGATGGGCTAATAACCACATTCTTCAGACAACTGCTAAGACGGGGACATCACAAAATCTCTGTATATTGGTACTCTCCCTAGGATATAAAGTACAACACTGCTATAGTACCTCGGAGATAGGGCATATGCAAGGGGGTGCAATGGTGTGGTCATCATTTTCCAACGATAAAGAACAATTGCTTCCACCCTTTTGAAAGAGGATTCTTCAAGATCATTCTCTCTTTTGTATTACCACTTTTATTTTCTCCAGTATCGTGTCCATGCTATCATAGACATCCCCCAAGCATGGAGCATCTGTATCAGCAAACCAAAGCATAGACATGATAGGTTCGATGAATTCCAATACATATTCCACACGAACCCACCAATCATCGTCCAAGATCAATGACTTGACCTTTTGGGCCCTCTCTAAATTTGACTGCTTCCATACACCCCATTGGTTGCTAATAACCATTTGACCCAATGCACCTTTACAAGTCATCACATTAAAATTGTATGAGATGCAAACTGGGTCTCAGCAACCTAAGAACATGTTAATAGTAATTTAATAACACATTAAAAATATGTAAATAACACAAAAAAAAAAAAATTATTCAATAATGTAGAACATGACATAAATGAAACTAAATAAATTAAATTTACCTTCAAAAATTCCAATCGCGAGAAAGTTCTGAAAATTACCTATGATCTGGATCTCCTCGGCCTCTTGGTATATTTATTTCACCCACTCTGTTTGGTTGCCAATTGCTTGCATCATCAAGTTGAGGAAGTGTACGATGCATGGTGTCCAAAAAATGTGCTTATAGCTTGCCTCAACCAAAGCACCTGCAACCCTACAAACTTTTGCACTGTCCATAATTACTTGGACCACTCTCATTACCCACCATCTCTATGGAGTCAATGAGGATCCTAGAAATGAACTATGCATCTTTGACTTCCCCTTTACAATCAACCACTCAAAAACATTGCCCGCTTGGGGGCCACCACAGTAAAATTTATCACAGTTTTTGCAATCTTTCCATCCATCCAAAACAATAGAAACACCCAATTCAATCCAAGAATCTCTAATTGGTTTCAATTGGGCCTCTACAGATTTCTTCTCTATTTGCAATAAGGTGGTATGCACTTTTCATACCCAGAACTTGTGAAACCAAGAGGTGCACTATTCATTGTTGACACCATGTCTCATCAATATCGTGATCTCACCAAGTTGAAAGGAAGACCATTGGCATAGATGCAACGTGAAATATTTTCTTCAGCAATATCTCTTGTTTCCATGTTAAATGCCCTATCCAATGGACCTCTCTTGTGGGGGGATTTCTTCTTCATCTTCGTCTTCTGTAGAGGATATAGGCGAGAAGGGATGTTTGGAGGCCTCTACTGTATGAGAGGGTAAATTCATTGTTTTTTTCTTTATAGAATTTAGGATGCTGGTTTGGGTTCAGGTTCAAGTTCGAGTACGATGGACCGGTTCGCCGCTATGGCAAAATTTTGAAAAGGGATTTGGGTTAGGGTTCAATTTTACAAAAACATGTAAAAATAATATATACATATATACATATTTATGCAGCCTAGAAGCATTAGAATGTCGTATAGTATCATAATTATAACAAAAGCTTTAAAACACCATAAACTTGTAATCATAGCATCACGAATCATGATCATACCATCATAGCATCATATACTTCAAGTTCAACATCAAAGATTCAAAACATTAAAATGTCAAATGATAAATCATAACATCAAGTTCAAGTATCATTGTTTCAAGTTCAACTAATGGATTAATAATTTATTGATATTATTCTTCTTCATCACCATCATCTTCTATATGGAGCCTAATAAGACTCTAAGGTTAATTTTTCCCCTTTTATCGGCGCAATTTCCACCCCAAATTATTAAATGGGGGTTTACGGGGTCAAGGGGCAACGCCCCTTGTGGGGTCCACGGGCGGCGCTGCCCCCGAAAGCTCAACCGACTTTAATTATTTTATAAAGGCATCGAAGTTATTTTTCAGCGGTATTCAATTGCAAGGGATTGCTGGTTGTAATGGGTTTGATTTGCTGGATAATATATCGGACTCTTTGTTCGGTGGACAGCCTAAGTTTGGGTGAACCACGTTAAAATTGTCTTTTGTTGTTATTATTTGTCTTTCATTCATGTGTTTAATCTTCATTTGCATATAATTGGTAATTTCCGTATGTAATTCCTAATAGTGGATGTCAAAAATCAATTAAATTTTGCATCAAAATTGAACTGGGTGTCCAAAATTGTCGCAGGCCCACCTTGGTTTGAACTTGGTCCATCCAAGTTCGCCCAGGTCTGCCTGGGTCTGAACTGGGGGTGGCCTGGTTCGAACCAGCCCCCTTTGGACCAGACCATGTCCGGACCCACAGACGGACCGAACCCGGACCACGGACCAGTTCGAACTTGGCCTAGTCCAGGGGACCTTAGGGATGAACTCGACTTCCTAGTATAGAACTATAACCATTTTGTTTTCCTTTTGCAACCAATTTGTCAGCATCTTCTTGTTCTTTTATGAATCTCACTATTTGTACAGGAGACAACCCCTTCTTATTTGGGCCCTCACACATATTAATCCCTTTACCACTAGGGGCTCATAAAGGGATGTTTCACTAGAGAATTTGAGCTATTATATTGTACATTACAAAAATTACACTTCCAAAAATATCCCCCACCTCCAGGAACTTGTAAAATCCTTGTGATATGTCTCCATAAAGGAGATCTTTTATCAATTTGAATTTTGGATTCCTTCCACGCCCACTAAACTTTGACTACTAGCGATTGTTGCAATCTAAAATAAAAGAAACAAACGTGAAAAAATCCATCATAAACTTGAAAAAATTCATCAAAAGGCTAAAGAATAGGGTTTAAATGCTTATCTTAGACACTTAAATCTGTTTTGAGGAAGCTATTTGGCACTCCACAAATGATCCCCTTAGAGAAAAACCACCTGCCCTTCGAAATGCCAAAATGGAGAGAAAATATGTTGAGAGCAAATCAAGAAGAAAAATGATATGTTTTTGTTTCAGAGGACCTCTTAAAGGGTTGGTTTAGGGTTGAGAAAAAAAAAATTTATTGTTTTGTGGGTCAATTTTTCACTTTACTGCTCGCGGATGTGCCCAGGTGCGGGTTGGGTGCGCACAGGATGCATGCCCATCCCTGCGGATGTGTCCAGATGCGAGGAGCTGCCCACCTTGGCACACCCACAAGGCTGGGCATGCATCCTGTGAGCACCCAACGTGCATCCACAAGTGCATCTGCACCCAGTGCGGTCCTATAAGAGGCGCATCCTGCAACGTAGGATTAAGGGAATATTAGTGTCAACCTTCGCCATACCATTTTGCCCATTGTCATTTTTGTTACCATTGTTTCCATGACCATCCGGGTTATTACTATTATTTGTCTTCATGATTTCCATCATCCAGGTCATGGTTTGTACCAACTACTATTGTCCTCTAGATAAATCACTAAGCATGGCCAAAACACTAGGATCCTATTGCTCTTGTCTATCTCTGAGCTGAAAACAACTCATTCTATTCCTTACCTTATGGATTCGTTAAAAGGTTTCAGACATCAAGTTTATTTTCAGACCTAACAGGCTGACAAGTTCTAAGCTCTGATACCAATATAAGATCCCTCAGCAAAAACAAATTGTGAAAGTTCCACCCTTCCCTTCTAGCCAAAATTGTTTCAAATTTGCATGTAATGGTTTAATTTGTCTGTTTAAGTTCATGCAGATTTGGCAATCAAATGAACATGCAACAGCATACAGAAAATTATAGTTTCATTCACAAATAAGCAGAAATTTCTCAGTTGAAAACAACAGAAATTAAATTGATAAGATTCTGACCTTTATATCTGAGAATCAACTTCTTTAAATATGCCATTGTCCACTTAACAACAGGCAGAATTTTGTAAGGACTGATCTGAAACAGATTTCTGTCTAATACACACCTGAAGCTTTGCTAGGATGAAAGGTGACAGCCAAATAGCTTTGCAGCAATCACACCCCACCACACACAGTCTATTTGACAGAAATAATTCTGAAATGTGATGCCACAATAAGGAAACCAAGTCAACGTGCCATAAAAGGATTCCATGCCAAAGTCGGAACAAATGAGCTCGACTTAGCTGAAGGTAGATATCACACCCAAGGGTTGAGCTTTGCACACCTCTAAATAGGGAGTTATCATGCTCAGCTAATGGCAATCTGAAAATAATGGCCTTGCTGCCACAGGAGGTCAATAATACCTTCACCCAAAATTGCCCTTTGTAAGCACTCAACATTCACTTATTATTTATGAAATTGCATGCCGAAATTATCACAAACTTCACCTAGGCATCAAGAATATTAACGCCCATCCCTCGATGACTTACACATCAAAACCAAGGGAGCAAAATAACCCTCAACCTGTCGTTATGTCTCTATAGTCGCCAAACTCAGACATGTATTAAAATCACCCACCAATCCTAATATTCATATTTCCATGGTGTTCAAAACCTCTAAAGTCACCCAGTCAAATCCATACTTCAAATCTCCTTTATTGTAAAGAGCCTACCTGGCTCTATCTCTGAATTTGCTTGCAACGGTTGTATTTGTTTTGGAATTATAGAATGATATGAATTTTTAACATAGTTTTCCAGGTAAAACGATGATTTCACCAATATTCTTTAACCAATCAATTACATTGAAATACAAATAACCATGCATTCTATTTAATTTAATTTCAAAACCCCAGTTGCTGATAACAAATTATACATAACCAATGCTATCAAATAAATTACTAAAAAAACCTATGATTACTTTCAACAGCCACCATACTAGCCGCAAGTAAAGAGAAAGGGCGGCTATCAATGTTTCCACCACTAAACTCTGGCTGCAAGTGCTAAGGGAGGTGGTGGCTGCTTGGGGAGAAGCCCCAGGTCCAATCTGAACCAAAAATCAGCACCATTCAAATTGGCGTCCAACACTCCAGCTCTCAACTCCCATTAATGGCGTCCCAAATTCCTTCAAGCATCAACCAAGCTGGCCGCAATTCAACCACAATTCATTGGCAATTAAATCCAACTCAAACTGAAAAGACTCATGAAGAATTTACAATTCTTCCTGCTGAAATTTTGAAACCCTCAACTCCAGAACTTAGAACCACTTTAAAACCAATTTCAAAGAATGATAAGCATAATGAATCCTTCGAATTCTTCCAAGAGCCTTCATAAAGTCTTCCTCACAAATCCATCCCTAACTTCATCTTCACACTTTTCACTTACATAAAGACTATGCTTTATGTGCACAATTGAAATATAATAAACTATTATATTTCTTTCCACTTTAATGAGGAAAAACAACCCTTTTATTAAAATAACAATATTCTGACACATAGGGTCCCTGTTTTATGAGCTCAAGATTTAAAACTTCTCAACCCGGTTCCAACGAGCTATAAAACTAAGATGCCCAAAATACAATCCCAATAAAAATAGCAACCTTAGCCGATTTAATTAAATAATAATAATAATTCACCCTTCTTGCAAAAACAACTGAGGAAGCATCAGAATCAAAATCCGACAACACAGGAGTGATCCTGATGATGAAAATGATGAATGAACCTGACGGTGTGACTTACTAAAAATAGATGCTCCCTCCAAGAATCTTGGAGTCCAAACCGAAAGTCGGAAATAAAATCTGAGAGCATCATATAACTCCTCTAAATCATCTGAGCTCCATGGAACCAACTGTTGACTTACCATAAATAGTAAGTCCCTCAAAACGGGGCCACAACCCACAACAGGGTCTTCTAATCACCAGTATTAGCCTACAAGGACCCAATGATAGGTTAAATCCACTAATCTCCAATGCTCGCTCAAAACGGGGACATTACAGTCCTCTCTTCTCGAAATTGCTTCTCCCCAAGCAATCCCAAAAAACAAAACACAGAAGTCCACTCGGATCCCAAGGATAGAATTGAGTAATGTCCCTGCGATCACCTGCAAACTCCTGTGATGAAGTCACCATCCACTAAGCTAACCAAAACACACTATCATCATGCCAACCATAGTTTTCCACACAATCTACAATGCCAAACCTATCACTACCTAGATCCCAATAGAGATGAAACTCACAGCAATCCATAACAAGGAAGAATGGATATCCAATACCATCTAAAAGATCAGAGCTCCCTACACACCCTACCAATCTGCCTTGTGTACTCTTGCAATCTAGATATCCATCCACTACAAAACCATCCTGGATGTACTGAACCTGCAAGACACCTCCTGCTAACTTGCAATAACCAACCTCATCTACTACAAATGGAGCAAACCCATCCCAAAAAGAATGGTATAACCCTGGAGCCAACCCACACTGACGTGCAAACAAGTCCTCAACTAGTGGTCAAAATAGAAATGATGAGCGCTCCTCACTATGTAATCATGATGAAATGCTCCAATCCTTGTCACAAGCTCATCAAAATCAAACCGAGAATCAAGAGATGGCTCAAATCTTTGACTCTAAACAACTGGGTGGGCAGGATCCTAGGTAACTCTCAGCAAACTCAACCACAAAAATCCCTATGAGGAAGCATTGTAGTCAAGGTATCTACAATTCTCCCCACCAAAAGTTGAATATCATGTGAGAACCTCGGATAAGTGTACCCTCGGAAGCTTCGAAAGGACCCTCCTGCAAAACCGTGCTCTCAAGCAAGTACTCCATGAACAACTCTGTGCAGTAGAAATTATAAGAAGCAACATCAACCTGCTCCCCTACAATCCACAGTTGATCCCTCTGAGCCTGCAGCACTACCAACTGCCCATCACTATCAACTATATGAACAAGAGGAATAGATTTGCTTCCGACAGAAGGAAACAAATCATCATGAGAGCTAGTCTCCAAACCAGATGATACCATGTCCATATCCTGTGAATCAAAGGGAGTAGTGACAGAAACTGGCACACAACTCTCTAACGAATCCACTCCTGCTACCTCCGGACTCTCAACAACCTGCTCTGTATCATCTGCCATCGTGCTAACGACTTGAGAACCTGATACCACAAAACTGTCTTTGTTGTCCTCCACTGATGCACTCACCTCCTCTGCATCTACTGCATATGTCTCAAGGATAGATGTAACTATGTCCCAACACATCCATCACTGCCAACTATGGAAGCTGACTCACCACCAACCACTACTATATGCAATTGAACTGGATCTATGACTGGTATAGACTGAATCCGCTCCAACTCCACAGTCACCTCTCCTAACTGCAACTGTGACTCCTGAAGAGCCGACTAAGTGCCCTCTAAAGCCTCAGAAGTCGCTGTGAGCTCTTGAGTAAGCTCGCTCACCTCCTCCTCTCTGTCCATCAGAGCCTCATATGTCGTACTCCCCCTCTCAACTAGGTGATCTTGGTCGGCTACCAACTGCAGATAATCCTGTCCCAAAATCCTGACAGCCTCCTGCAAGGAATGAATCTCTGTCAGGGAAAGGTAACGACCACCGTGCTCATCTGCCATAGGAGCACCCTGTTGTGAAGTCTTTCACACATCGCCCCATTTCTTGGGGACCCCCTAATTTTGAAGTTGAATTTGAAGGTGTTTGTGGCAAGTGGGTAGAATCCAGCTTTGAAGAAGTTTGAAATTTGAACGAAATGATGATGGTGCTGGACTGAGACAGTCATAGCTGTCCAGCTCTCTCTCTCTGCTCTCCACCAGCTTTTGATGATTGATCTCTCCCTCAGGGTGGAGGTCAAACAGCGTGGAAATGAATTAATGGAGTGAAGACAAGTTTTAGATATCTGATTTGAATGAGAACAAGCTTGACATTTGAGGGGGGTTGATCCTGGTTTTATGATTGGTTGACATTATGATGACCCTGTCCAAGGGGGTGGCGGATTCCGCCACCACCTTGGACAGCCTTGTCCATCCTACCATGGATTTCCGCCCAGCCATGAGGCCCCTCAAGCTTGGGCATATGCTATTAGAATAAGTTTTGAAATGATTTTGGAGGAATTAAGGCAGTTTGGTGAAGTTTAGGAGAGGTGAAACCTATGACATGGACCATGTCCAAGGTGGTGGCGGATTCCACCACCCCCTTGGACACCATGTCCATGGTATCATGGATTTCCGCCATGCCCCCCTAGATCTTGCTTTCTCTCCTAGCTGACTGAGAATGGATGCTGAGAGGTTTGGGAGGATGCTTTGGAGAGTTAGAGAGGCGTTGAAGGGACAGCTAGGGATAGTTAACATGAAATGATTGATGGACACCCTGTCCAAGGTGATGGCGGATTCCGCCACCACCTTGGACAGCCTGTCCATCCCTCTCCAAATTTCCGCCAGGTGATGGTTAGAACAATCTCCTTCCTTTTGGTGACTTTGATTGATGTTTAGAACATTGATGATGCCTTGCTTGTGAGGAGGTGACGAACTTGAAGTGTAGCAAGCCTTGTCCATCCTACCATATATTTCCGCCACCTCCCAGCATGCATTGATGGACTGAGATTCGAAATTGATAACGGACTGTGGGATGAGTTGCAAGGGAGTGAATGTCTAGGCGAGGTTCTTTGAAAGCAAAGTGTAAAACGAACTAGCTGAGGACTGTTTGTAATAGTTATGATGGCCCTGTCCAAGGGGGTGGCGGATTCCGCCACCACCTTGGACAGCCTGTCCATCATGCTTAGAAATTCCGCCCAGTCATAATAGG
>MU217835.1:51358-68099 GCA_018584345.1 Thuja plicata | reverse complement strand
CTTCCAATTGTTAGAGTTAGATTTCATTGAGTTGATTTAGAATAGATTTCATTTCAAGAAAGTTGTTAAGTAAGAGTAGAGTAAATGGTTAGTTGCATGGTGATGTTAGCAAGTGTTTGATAGGGATTTATATACTAGGCCACTAGCATCCTAGCGGCTTGTTAGGAAGCCTTGTGTGGTACTCTAGTCTCGAATCCCTTGAATCATTGCATCTATGAAGGTAGCACCGCTGGTAAGCTTTCATTAGGTTTGATCCCCGTCCATTTGCTAATTTCTTCATCCATAGGAGTAGTAGTAAAGCAATGAGTAGTTTAGTAGTTGGAGTTTGATGAGTGAAGTTGGAAGTGATATAAATTATGGAGGAGGAATCAAGGGAATATACATTGAAAAGCTAAATTCCATCATCATCATAACCAGAGTCCAATATCCTTGAAGGAACAACGTAAGCCCGACGACGTGATTACCAGCAAATCACATCATTATAACTGAGTTAGGATCCACAGAGGTAAAGAACCTTGGAGTATTTCCTCATGTCCTTCGTGAGTATATACTTTTCAAGAGAGGGTTGAGTGTTTGATATCTTGTATCAAGTGTTTAATCCTATATGTTATGTAGAGGTACAAAACTCACATCAACACACCCCAACCAAAAACAGCCAACAGCTGACGAGCGGCATCGAAATGCTCGAGAGTAGAAGTAATGTCTCTCTCGCTGACTCTCAACTGGCTAGTCTCATGATGACTCTGCACAACGGGCCTCCTATGTACAATCTCAACTACACTGTCCACACTATGGAAGGAAGTTGTATCCAACAAACTCCCCTCAAGATCACCGTATCTCCGTGTACTGTTATCCTAGCACACATCTACAAACTGAGTACTGACATCAGACTCATCCTCATCTACCCCCGAGGAAGCTACTGCTGAATCTGACTCATCACAATCCTCAGCTACCTCGTCCTCTATAACCACATGACAATCCAGATCCTGGGTCCCATACTCACTCACTAATAACTGAGTCCTCCCCCAGGGTCTGAGAAACCAAGCATGAGTCCTCATGTGCGCTATCAAACTCGCACATGTCCACCAACGAGGTATCACTACTGGATACCTCTGCAAACACCTCAACTGTAGGAGTGGAAGCCCTGGCTGAAACAAACTCCTTCCACTCATATGCTTCCCCATCCTCATCCGTGAGTCCCTGTAGAAAAAGATCCTGGAACCCACCACCACCGGATGACAACGCTAAGTCCACACCCAATGTCTGATATAAAAAACCAGACACACTGCAGCACCCATGATCCTCACACTCAACATCAGAGGTATCCACAATGCTAGTATCAACATCGTCTATCTGAGACCCCTCTACTATCTCTGGCTGCATACATGACTCAGTGTCATCACATGAATCATCTAAACTGTGGCATGAACCTATGTCACCTGACTCATCTGTAACACTCCAATGTTGAGTGTCATCACTGGGTAGCTCCATGCTCACATCCTCAGTACAGGAAAAGACTACAGTCTCCTGTACTGACTCCACACTGCGACAACTATCATAAACATTAGAGCTATCAGAGCTCAAATGCTCCTCGTAGTCCTCAAAGATAATACCATCATCTATGGTGTCAAAATCCAAAGTGGTATCTGCAACATCCTCTACTCTCCCCCTATCCACGACATCAATGACAAGCTCACATAATGAACTGGTGTCTAGAAAATTAGACCTTGTAACACAGGTATTGCTACCAACTGATGCAGTGCAGCCATCAATGGCAGTAGACATGTCACCAGCCGGATCCATGCCCCTAACTCTGGTAGGCTCAGGATGCTGAAACTCAGTTCCACTATCTGCCGACAAGTCAGGCACATCCACATGTCCCTGTAAAGAATCTCCACTCTCAGGTGTGCGAACAGGACCAGTGGTTGGTCCACTAAGTACAGGAACATCTCCATCAAAATCAGCAGCTACTGAAAACTCATCATGGAGATTTCTGGATGTCTCACCTATATAATACTCACATCTCTCCTCCTATCTTCTCTGTGAAGAGGACCTGTTGAACAAAGAAACCAAATAATCTGTTGCCCTATCGATAGTTGCCAGATTTAAAAGTGGCGCATTTAATCTTTCCTGTGTTTGTCTTCGTTTCTCCATGTCCCTAACTAAGGCATTTGTTTGCTTTCTCAACTTAGATAAACTGTCTAACTAGTTTCCATGTTTTCCAGATTTCCTGTATCTGTCCATGACTGCAATTAAAGCAAGAGTGTTGATCACTCAAGTCAAACAAGTAAGCCCAATAAATTCCACCCCACAGGATGACAGGAAACTGCTCTGATACCACTGTAAAGAGCCTACCTGGCTCTATCTTTGAATTTGCTTGCAACGGTTGTATTTGTTTTGAAATTATAGAATGACATGAATTTTTAACATAGTTTTCCAAGTAAAACAATGATTTCACCAATATTTTTAACCAATCAATTACATTGAAATACAAATAACCATGCATTCTATTTAATTTAATTTCAAAACCCCAATTGCTGATAACAAATTATACATAACCAATGCTATCAAATAAATTACTAAAATAACTTGTGATTACTTTCAACAGCAACCATACTAGCCGCAAGTAAAGAGAAAGGGCGGCTATCAATGTTTCCAGCACTAAACTCTTGCTGCAAGTGCTAAGGGAGGTGGCGGCTGCTTGAGGAGAAGCCCCACGTCCAATCTGAACCAAAAATCAGCACCATTCAAATTGGTGTCCAACACTCCAGCTCTCAACTCTCATTAATGGCGTCCCAAATTCCTTCAGGCATCAACCAAGCTGGCCACAATTCAACCACAATTCATTGGCAATTAAATCCAACTCAAAGTGAAAAGACTCATGAAGAATTTACAATTCTTCCTACTGAAATTTCGAAACCCTCAACTCCAAAAACTCAGAACCATTTTAAAACCAATTTTAAAGAATGATAAGTATAATGAATCCTTCGAATTCTTCCAAGAGCCTTTATAAAGTCTTCCTCACAAATCCATCCCTAACTTCATCTTCACACTTTTCACTTACATAAAGACTATGATTTATGTGCACAATTGAAATATAATAAACTATTATATTTCTTTCCACTTTAATGAGGAAAAACAACCCTTTCATTAAAATAACAATATTCTGACACATAGGATCCCTGTTTTATGAGCTCAAGATTTAAAACTTCTCAACCCGGTTCCAACAAGCTATAAAAATAAGATGCCCAAAATACAATCCCAATAAAAATAGCAACCTTAGCCGATTTAATTAAATAATAATAATTCACCCTTCTTGCGAAAACAACTGAGGAAGCATCAGAATCAAAATCCGACAACACGGGAGTGATCCTGATGAAGAAAATGATGAATGAACCTGACGGGGTGACTTACTAAAAAAAGACGCTCCCTCCAAGAATCTTGGAGTCCAAACCAGAAGCCAGAAATAAAATTTGAGCGCATCATATAACTCCTCTAAATCATCTAAGCTCTGTGGAACCAACTGTTGACTTACTATAAATAGTAAGTACCTCAAAATGGGGCCACAACCCACAACAGGGTCCTCTAATCACCAGTATTAGCCTACAAGGACCCAATGATAGGCTAAATCCACTAATCTCCAATGCTCGCTCAAAACGGGGACATTACATTTATACACTTAATGTTTATTCTGTTCGGTGGATATTTTGTAAGTCACTGTGATCATAACTTACAAAACTATGTATGTTATGCACCGACAATTTTTAGGATCAATTGCAAAACAGTGGTTCCAGCCACAGCATGTGAGACACAGTCTCTCCTGCTTCTCAGGGAAGGCTCCCCCTTCTTATTGCCACTAGGATCAACAAAACACTTAACTACTATTTAGACTAAGCTAAATTAGGGCGGGACTTTCATCCTATTCTCTTATTTCAGAATAGATGTTACTATTGCAATACAATCTTACAACAAGTCTAATTTACTTACAAAGTATTTGTTGGAGCAATAATTTCCATAAACAAAAGATTAGACGTAAGAATAATCTTCAGCGTACCAGTATTTTATGTAAACAAGAAACTCATGAAAGATCAAAGTCTTTCCATGGCTCCTTATGAGATTTTGAGAACAAGAATGAAACATATGTGCAGCTCAAAGTCTCCAGCACGTTTTTCACCTTGCGTGCACAAACTGAGAAAGTAAAGCAGCACAAACTTTGCAAGTTACCTCCTTGTCTGTGTGTTCTACAATAGCTTCAAATTTGATAAGCAGCTCAAAGTCTGTGAGACCAAATTTGGAAACAAACTATAACTCTGAACGCAATATGCAGCTCAAAGTCTGCAAGATTGAGTTCAAATCCCTCTTGAGCGAAAGCACAAAACTCACAATCAATATCCAGAAAATGTCGTCACATAACACCTTGAATCGACACAAAGTTTGAAAGCAAGTTGCTTCTTTTATTGAAAGCAATTCAATTTACATCCAAGCTCAAAGTCTTAGAGTGCATATACAAACTAGCAGAGTTTTCTTGCGTTGCCAAAAGATAAAAATTACAATGAGGCTCCCTCCTATATATAAGTGAGGGGTTGAGAGAGAAAGGTGGGAGAAAACCAACAAACTTTGACGTATTCCCTAACAAACTTTGACTATTCAAACTGCAAGTCCTAATGTACTTGACCTGCAATTTGATTACATGCAATGACTTTGCAGGTGAAAGGTCACTTGCAATTAAAACTTGTTTCCCAATTACATGTAATTTGTCAATAACAAAATTACAAAATGCATGATGAAAATAAACGAAGTGTCTAACAAGACACGACTTCTACTACATCATCCTTTGTTAGTCTTCATGCTGCTACAGGATGCTCCATGATTGATGTGTTCAGGTTTGGTGGAAACATCTTGGAACAGGATCCTGCATTTTGGATTATTCTGCATCACAAAAGCCTTTATTGGAAAAGCATCCTTTCAAAGTTTTTTTCCATCTCTGTCTTGAAAGCATTCTATGCGCGCAATCATTCCATCACTCATCCCTTTCCTTGTATGGCTCCATCATGTGTGTTCTTGCCTCGTGTCACTCTTTAGTCTTGGAATCTGTTTGCAAAATAGGACCAGTGCCATGATCTGTTAATTGGGTGGATCATACCATGATTTGTTGATTGGGTAGATCATACGGGCAAACAGGAGAAGCCATGGATCTTTCTTCCAAGCTAGAACTTTACAAATCTGAAGCTATGCATGTTGGACAATCAAACCTTGAGGGAAAATGGAAGGAATCAGCATTTAAAATGGGAAAAAAATGAATTACGGGTTTTTTCTTGAGCACTGCAGGTGAATGAAATGCAAGCATTTGGTATCAAAATGAGGTGCAAGTGCATATATATACAAGAGAAGGCCTTTCTTACTTATAATCGGGTTTTGAAATCCAATTATAAGTGCACTTGGGAAGGTTTATTGCACTTGTTTAAATTCAGAAACGGGGTTTTTAATTCCATTTGCAAGTGCAGAAAATATGCATTCTTGAGCTCTTTTGGGGGGAAAATCGTGCATTTCAACTTGAACGCTTTTGGGGAAGAACATGTATTGTTTTTTTAAAACAATACTCTCAAACAATAAACTCCACAAATCTCTTTTTGAGAACCAAAAATATGAAGAGAAAGAAGTCTTGAACTTCGAAGAAAACTCCCAAATCCATGCTGATTCGAATTTAGGAAAAGATCTCCAAATTGCAGCTATATAGGCAAGACAAACTCGACTAAATCTCCTTTATAATCAATGCATTTTCAGTCCTCCATAGTCCTTTGACAAATGTCCATGAATGCAAACCGAAATGAGCAACCTCCAAGACTGATTCAAACACCAAAAATGGGGTTTAAATCTGCTAAGCCAACTTGCAATGCTTGCAAAAAATGACAATTTTGGCAAAAACGTGCTTTGTATTTGATAACGCAAGCACAAGGCATTTTAGACTTTGCAGGAGGGACAGAACATGTAGTCAGGCCTTAAAATCCCGACTACATACTATGTATTCTTTAAAAACTTAATTCTTTCCTTACCATCAACATGAGTCAAGGCAATGACGGGCTTTCTAAACTGCATTGCAAGTTCTCAAACCTTTAAAATATATATTTGAAGTCGCAGTTTTAAGACCACATTGCAAGGCTTAAAAAGGTGTTTAAGTTGTAAACAATATATGTAGTCGGGCTTTCAAAGCCCGACTACATGTATGATTTTTCATTTTTAAAAAAAACTTCCCTTCAAAAACGTCATTGTAAATACAAGGGTGGGTTTTAAATTTCCATTTACAAGTAAAACAACTTGCAATGACACACAAAAAGTGCGACTTCATAACTTAAGAGGCTTTGGTGGACTTTTGGTTTCTTATCGCAGGCTTTTAAACAAAGAACCATGACTTGTAGTCGGGCTTTAAAACCCCACTTGCAGGTAACTTAATTCTTTGTTTTCTCTTACAATATAGCTCGGAATTAAGCCTGTGATAGCTCAAAACGACTGGGATTCGAAAAGCAAGAGACCTAGGACAAAAACAAACAAAACAATCAAGAAAAATCAAACAAGGACTAGAGATTCGCAAAAATCGAGCACTTGCAGTTAGGAAAGAAAAGCCCAACTTTGTAAGAGAAACAAACAAAAACTCGACGAAAATCTCTGAAAATGGGATCTGTGGGATGAAAAAATTAGGCCAATTCAAGGCACAATCGGGTGCCTTCGAAAAACATCTTAAAAATGCCATACTTAAGAGTTTTAACTACGAATTCACAAAACATTTCGTAGTGTTCCCTAATAGTTGCGAATACAAAATCAAGGACAACATATTCTATTGTTAACAAAATATGGTGGACCAGTTCTTCCAATAAATCAAAAATTTGTCTTCAATAAAGACTTCACAAATTTCTACAAACCTCAATCGGTGAATCCCACACAAGAAATCTGAGTGACCCCTTCTGCAGCCAGCTAGGGTAGAATCTTGCACTACTGAAACCGATATCCCTTAGGATTTTGTCCTAAGGTCTCTACTCCACAAGAAGCTCTCCAAAATCCAAATAGATGAAATAAACTCAAGGATACCCAAATGAGCTTTAAAACACTGTTATATAACAACCACAGAAAACTTCTTCAAAGACCTTTTACATTCCCGCACATTTTAATGTTTCATTAGGCCCAATAAATAAAGTGACTTTTTAAATATCTCTTTTATTTTTCACTTAGTCATTTTAACAAATTGATAAAGTTAACTTATCTGTAAAACTTAAAATGATTAATTTAATTTATTCCCTTGTTGCCAAACTTTAGCCTACAAGAATTAAATGGGCTAAATCATTGCTTCTAACTACTACTCAGAAGGGGTCATTGCAAGCATGGCAGCACTCATTGTATACTACTTCAAATGGATTGGAATGGAGAGCCTACCCTCCTACATTCAAGCCTAAACATTCTCAACAGAAGTATGGTGAGGTACAAGCCTTACCACAAGGATGTTATCAATGCCCTCTTGATCATTATGATGACGACATGATTGTGTCTTGTCATGGAGTCTCCTTATAGGAGTTATCATGAGTGTGCATGGTGAAATGAGGAACTTGCAATCCTCATATTATTCAAATTAAGGTATGGAGTTACGGAGTCACATCCTAACTACTAAATACTACCAAATTTTTAGAATATGATTCAAGGATATTTAAACTTTGTTGAGAAATTACTAAATTATTCCTTGTGAATCTGTAATCTATATGCTCAAAAATTGTTGGAATTATTTTAACAAGATCCATAATTATTAGTCCTCTAAGCTTATCTGTCCACCACTACATGATTTGACCAATTTTCTGCTTTTTTTATATTCATAAGTAAAATGATATACAAAAGAACTGAAATATTACAAGCATTTTTGTCAAGCATAGGGATTTTTACATACCAATTCTATCACATCTCGTTTTTGTTGCTTTGTTGGCTTGTCAGGAAACTGTATGATAAACCTGGAAAAATATTAGAAAACATCCATAAAAGCCATCCTCGTAAGAGACAACATGCTCAAATAACCATCAAGTCCATTTCCAACAGTGAAATTTTATTAAACATCAAAATCATGTACAATTTATATTGTCAAATTAGTCTATTACTTTTATCTATTAAACATCTTGAGAACATTCGATTCTTTGGTAAATACATGCTACAACTATGTGCTTTGAATGCAATGCCACAAATTTCTCTCTGACATTATCTTGCTACCCTTGTTCATTATACACCTCCAAGATAATTCATTGTAAAGTAGTGTAACACGGGCACTAGGGGACGTCGGGATGGGTTTCCAGGATGGGTGGACAAAGGGCTTCAATTCCGGAACGGCGGGGGATGGCAGCAGGGGGGTGGGAGGGGATGTTGTAATATACTATACACATAGTACTTGAAATGCTAGTTAAGAAATGATGTATAACAATATAAGAACTAATAATACCAAATACTTGAACATAGCAAAATTGCAACATGAACCATTGAACATTCAACATACCCAATACAGAATATCGAATTACCAGCTACTATTACAAATTCAAATTATCGGCAAATAGAACATTGTGATTTATATTCTATCAAAAATATCATAAAAATGATTACAATGAGTAGCATGAAATGAAAACGAGTACAAAATCATGTCAAAATGTTAAAACTTAAAACTTGAAAAAATTAAATTAAAATCCCTTCTGACGTCGTCCAATGACGAGGGACGTGCAGACGTCCCTGGGACAATTGAGGGACGTTGGGCATCCCCCGAACATCCCAGGGAGGTCAGCATGTCCCCACATCCCGGCGACATTCCGACAGTGTCCTAGTAGCAAGAGTCCCCGTCCCAAGGACGTCCCCAACCCGAGTGCGGGGGGTTTGGGGGGGACACATCCCTGTGTTACACTATTAGAAAGGAAGAATGATCTTCCTTAGTGTTTTCTTAGCCAAATTGGTTGAGTAGAGTTGATGTTACTTCAACCTATGAGTCTTGGGGAAGTGATATTGTTATTAGGGAAGTGTGGGAGCAATTGCAAGGCATGTATGGTGTTTAGGCATTCGTGGTTGTGCAAGAGAAGTTCATAAAGGCCTCTAGAAAGCAGTAAACTGTAACAGCTTATGAGATAGTGGCTTGAAGAGGAGATCCCCTACTCTTCTAGATTTTTCTCCCATTTTGGTTTCTCCAAGCCATAGGTTGTCTTGTTCATTGTTATGTGTGTTTTATGCTCTACTTGTTGGTACATTCTTCCTTTCAAAATTAACTGCACTTATCAACAGTAGACTTCATACATGGACAGTTTTTCCTTAATTTTGAACATGGAATAACTTCACAATCAATATACACCAAGGTTAAAAAAGATTCAGTTTGGTGAGTTATGTAGCACACTATCCATACTAATTATGGATCATATATACTTGATGTCACAAGCTGCTTCTACCATCTTTGATGTTGAGCATAAATAGAAACTTAAGCCAAAGATCCATGCTTCAAGCATCTGGGAGCCATTTTCGCCATAAGGCAGAAGTTGTCATGATGAATCAAGCTACATACATTAATTATCATTCACAGTTCGTGGATGCATCTATTATTTGACCAACTTGCATTTCATTTTTCTAAGGTCAGCATCTACATTTATTGAAGACCTATTTGATGAGATCACCTACTAGTTATGACCCTCTTTTTGAAACCTATATTGAAACTCAAGGGAAAATTCTCCCATATTATAAACTCAAGGGAAAATTCTCCCATTCCCCCTAATGTCCTCTGAAAATGGAATTTATAATGTGTCCTCTATGATGTGTCCCCTAAAAAAGAGGCCTTCAAAGCATTCTTCCATGAGGATGCGTCCCTTGCAAAAAACCACATACCCTGTACAAAACGTTTCCAAGACTTGGGGACTAGGTGGAAACCACCATCTCTGCCATCTTTGTCGAGATGTCGCCAGGTCGCTTGCTATATGGATAGCACATGTCGTTACATATTGATTGCAACCTTTGACTTTCTGAAAGCTAGTTTGACTTTCATGGGGCACTCACAAAGATGTTATATTGCAGATTTTGCCTGGCAATTTCACTTTACCTCAATTTATTTATCAACACCACCCCTCGTCGCCTCTCCGCCACCGCCCCCTTGTTGTCCCCAAATTTAGGTCCTTGGTCTCTCCGTCCTGAAAACCCGTCCCCCCATCAAGAAACTTTGTGGAACTATGCTTCAAAGAGACTTCACAATTTTAGCGGTAGCATGCCCCTAACATAATAGGATGCATCTCCTCTCTTATTTGGAAAAGATACTTGAGGAACAAAAGCTTTTCTAGAGGATGGTTGTAAGAAAGGACTTACCCAAGGGAGAAGAGTCCATGCCTGATGAGGGGAAGAAACTTTATATATCATTGAATTACAATTGATGGAAAAATTGTAGATATGTAGAGATAGAAAGATATTTGAGGTGTTGCAGGTTTTCTAGAGTATGGTTGTATATAAGGACTTATCCAAGGGACAAAGAGTCCATGTTTGATGAGGGGAAGAAAGTTGATGTATTGTTGGATTATAATTGGACAAATTGCAGATACAGTGTGACAACTAGTCTGCATACCCTAGAACATCCAAGACATTATATATTCATATGCATTGATAAATACATTAAATCTAAGTTGCCAGTCTTGGTATGGGATTGGGTACGAGTACAGGACTTTCTTAGTATGGCAAACCTTTTTCTCTTGGGTAAGGTACGTTTGGGTATGGCTGTATTATGTGAGTGTGTGTTGTTTTCAATCATTAGCACTTTTTTACAATTGTGCACTTGATTCATAACAGTCCTATGGCTGGGCCCATATTGCAGCACCACCCTTAAAATTTTATAAGAGATTGATGTTAGTAAAGCTTGAAGAAGTTGATCCTACTAGAACTTGGTGAGGCTTTGAATAGTTGCATGTTTGAATCTAAGAAGGTTTTGTACCTATCTATTTGTAACAAAGACCTCGATCCTGATGTAATATGCAGTCCTGTTTGCCTTTGTTGTTGTTGTTTTGTTTTCGTTTTTGTTTTGAACTATTATGCAATATAATCAATGATAAAAATAGTGCAGATAAAAAGATAATATTGCAACACTTTTTAAAGCTCAGAAAAAGAATAATGCTCAAAAATAACACTGCTGAAAATTCCACATATAATTTCTGACCTAGAGTTAGAATTTTTTGTAAAAATAACAACCCAGATCACAAATATGCATCACATATCTAAAACCAACATACCCATTTACCAATAAATGAAATAAAGGTCTGCAACAGCAATAACCAACAAATATCTCACTCAAAAACCCTAGGAGTTCACCATAAATTCCTCCAAATGCAATAGCATGAAGTATGAATGACAAAATTGCTTCAATTATTTAAATTTTAAATTAGAGGATGAAAACCCTCTGATCCTTCATGGTGATTTTACTCTGAAATAACAATTGTGCTGAAAGTCCGTAGACATATTTACAGTTCAGTGGTTTGGTTTATTTCCGAATTTTCAGTGTTTGAGGAAAGTTGCAATATACTTTCAACTTGATTACAAACTATTAATGCTTATTTTCTGATTCTCAACAACCCCAATTATTTACATTGAGATATTTTTAAAGATCAGAATTTGACAGGGTTGTACAAGTTAATGCCTATCATACCCCCTTTGTGTTTGGAACATAGCTTGTTATAGGATAGTGTACAAGTTTATGGAGCCTTGAAGGCTAACAAGGCATCCAAAATTCAATTCATAATTCCTTTCTCCCATACCACTTCTTCATAGTAGCCATACAAATTACTTTTTGCTTTGGTAGTGATGCAGAGGCTAAGGATTCACACATCAAATGAACTTAACTTAACAATTCTTCAACACAATGATTAACCTGACTCCATTAGACCCTACACAAAGTAAACATAAAATTTGCTACCACATACAACTCTCTTTCACTTTGACACTTCAACAAGTAATCTTTCTTCATAGATTGCACTTATCCTGACTTTCAGGGGTTCCTGATTCTCTTGACAACATTAATCAACCCTCATTTGATGAACTTGCAAGTGATCAAGACCAATTATTACAAAAGAGTTTCATAACATGATTATACTGACTGTTACAAATCAGTTTTGATATAGCAGTGATATGAATGGACAAAAAATTGTAAGTTTGCGAATCCTTGACCTGAAAGGGATCAAAATGTTAATTTTTGAACCAAAATACATAAAAATGCAAGAAAGTGAAACTTAACAACACAAATAAACAGGAGCGCAAAATCTTATCCTGGGAAAACCCTCCACTTGAGGGTGAAAAACCCAGCCCACAAAAAGACAAACCTTTATTGAGTTCTCAAACCAATACTACTATCACTTGCTTATGATTGAGGATCATAACCAGTCAATCGATAAGCACACAAATTGATTTCAGATACAACACTCAAATGAAAGACTTTCAGAGATATATATATCAATATACACCTGATAGACAAAAGACTTGCAAAAATATGACCCGATACTGCATAGATCAAAGGTATAATAACAAAAATGAGTATATCCTCTTGAACACACTTTCCTGTCACTTGATAATTCTTAGACATACAAATTGCACACAAATTGATTTCAGATACAACACTCAGATCAAAGACTTTCAGAGATATATATATCGATATACACCTGATAGACAAAAAACTTGCAAAAAAATGACTCGATCCTGCACAGATCGAAGGTATAATAACAAAAATGAGTATATCCTCTTGAACGCACTTTCCTGTCACTTGATAATTCTTAGACATACAAAAGAATTAGAAAGTGATACACCCGAACATTCCAGAGATAACCAATATCACATATATCGTCTCCCAAGAAGAAGTTTCTCTTGTCATGCGAGAATAATAAGAAGACTTCCCAGTAATTGAAGAGACTCCATAGTGGAACACCAAGAGTCAGTCGTTATACACATAGCTGCTATCATCAATACAAGAACCGATGACACACGACACCACTTCATAGTCACGAGCCAATTGATAGCACTATGCGCACGATGATAAGACAAAGCTCGAACACGATGAGAAGCATAAAAGAGTCATAGCTCGAGCATGATAAAGACACATACGATGATAGGAATAGAAACCAATGGAAGGAGGATGATAACATCTTCGCAACTCCAGAACAACAAAACAGTGAAACAAGAATATAGAATATCATTAGAGGTATGAATAATATCTATCATTGCTACCAGAACTTCAACACTCCCTCTTAGCAAGAGAGAGATTATTCATATGTCTTGCCATCTCTTAGCATGACAAGCATAAGAAGCTGCAACCGAAAAATGTCAATAACAAAATCTCATCACAGATTTTCTCAACATAATATTGTCATCTCAGCATGACATTTACCATGACTACTCCCAGAGGGTGAAGGAACAGAAAGCTAAGTCATGGATTCTCTCACATGATATCCAAATTGCACCTCGAACTTCTCCCTCGCGGAAAAGAACTCATTAACAAGGGATTGCACATCGAACTTCTCCCTCTCAGAGAAGAACTTATTAAAACGCATAAAATATCATCTGAATGTTGATACTCCCTCACAGCCGAGACTCCCTCTCAACAAGGGCAGCATACTCACAACTTTGATTATCACAATAAATTAATTGAGTCGAATGTTTGACCAAACAAGAAGCTTTTGCAGTCACACTACTTCACGAGCTTGTTGATCCTCTGCAAGGAACGTGTCACTCTCTATTTGCCACTCAAGCTCCCTTTGAATCTTCAAGCACTTGCATCAACATCCTAACCTTATCCCAAATCACCCTATTCTGGGGCTACCAATGTCAAATTCAGATTGGCTATGCAAATCTATTCTCTGCATCTGAAGAGTCTCCCTCTGAATATCATATCCTCCTCTTCGAAGAAGCAGATCACAATGACAAAATATATAGGTTTCTTTCTCTTTAGTGACACCAAATCAGTCCCATGGCTGCAAGCAGTGTCCCCATTTTCATTTCTACAGCTTGCATGACTTTGCATGTAATCTCTCATCATCCCGTTGGTTCTGGATCTTCACTTAGACCTGCTCTGATGCCATGTTAATTTTTTAACCAAAATAAATAAAAAATGCAAGAAACTGAAACTTAACACAAATAAATAGGAGCACAAAATCTTATCCTAGGAAAACCCTGGACTTAAGGGTGAAAATCCAACCCACAAAAAGACAAACCTTTAAGGCCCGTTTGGCAGCAGGAATTGGACCGGAATTGGCATTATCTAATTCTGGATAATGCCAAATTCCATGTTTGGGTCCTTGGAAAAAAATGGAATTGGAATTCCGAAATTCTCATTTTGCCCCCAAAATGGGAATATCATCTTCCACCTAAATAGGTGGAATTGGAATTTCAAATTCCAATTCCAATTTTTACAAAAGCAAATTTAATATTTCGTGGGATCCGTAACTATAAAGATGTATATTATATTGCTATAAGGATGTATATATATACATGTGTGTATATACACACGTGTGTATATACGCATGTGTGTATATACACGTGTGTATATATACACATGTGTGTATATATACACACATGTATGTGTGTATATACACATATGTGTGTATATGTGTGTGTATATACACACATGTATGGGGTGTATATGTGTGTATATACACACATGTGTATATGTCTATATATATACACATGTATGGTGTGTGTATATATACATGTGTGTATATGTGTGCATATATACACAAATGTGTGTGTGTATATATACACGTGTGTATATGTGTATACATGGATACACACTTGTATGTGTATATGTATGGTGTGTATATGTGTGTATATATACACACGTGTATATGTGTGTATATATACATAAATGTGTATATGTGTATACACACATGTGTGTATGTGTGTATATATATACACATGTGTGTGTATGTGTATACATGGATACACACACACATGTATGTGTGTATACAGACACGTGTGTATGTGTGTATGTGTGTATGTGTGTATGTGTGTATATGTACACAAATGTGTGTATATGTGTGTATGTGTGTGTATACACACGTGTGTGTGTATATGTGTATACATGTGTGTATATACACACAAGTATACACATACACATGTGTGTGTATATACACACATGTATATATAGATGTGTATATACACACACATGTATATATAGATGTGTATATACACACACATGTATGTATGTATATATACACATGTGTGCATGACACACATATATACACACCATATTCAAAGAAATTAAAAAATAAAGAATTAAAATTCCTTATGCATCTTCTCATTCATCTTCCAAGTGAACCAAACAGGTCAGACCATATTCCGGATTTCATTTTGAGGATAAGCATCTTCCTGAATTGACCATATCCAACATATAGTGTTCCAGTACCCAAACAGTATTGAGTTCTCAAACCAATACTACAATCACTTGCTTACGATTGAGGATCATAACCAGTCAATCGATGTAATATCCCCTTTCTCGAATAAGTTAATAAAAAATTAATAAAAGAATAAATAATAATAAAACGTAATTAATATAATATATATAACATGATATAATATTATTTAATGAATACAATAATATTATAATCTATTATTCATATACATATAAATAAGTAAATAAAATAATAATATACGATTAATGGATTATATAATAATAATATATTATATGATAATAACTAATATTAAAATTAAAATACTAATAATATAAACATTATTATAATTGTTATATTATAACAAATATAATTATATATGCGACTGACTAGTCGCAACCCTTTAGAGAGTCTTTCTCTCCGTCATACAGGTATATAGAAGGATAGAAAACAATAAACGGAGGGGATATCAACCTGTCTTACATTTTCGTATATTACCATGGACACGAATTCATTGAGATTATCGAACAGAGAGGAGAAAGGATAAGGACAAACATTTAAGGAAAGACATATATTGGATCAGAATGGTGACGAGCTACACCTCCATAAGAATTAGAAGAAGATTTAAGTGTGGAAGAATTTACTTATTATTAATCTAATTGGCAGTGTTCAGCTGAACGGAGATTAGAGGAGACAACACAAACCATGGAGTCGACGTCAATGGCATTCAGGATATATATTACATTCGACGTTTTTATATTACAGGCAGTTTCCTTTATATCACTATCCGTAATCACCAAGCATCAAAGAGGGGACAAGAGGAATCAAGGAATATAAGACAAGTTCTTATCAGCATTGAATAAGAGCAATTAGTGTTCGGGCAAACGTAGCAGCCGACTCAAAATAGGAGTAAACAGTGATTACAAGCGAACCAGATCATCAATATCTAATAAGAACATATTGCCACAAACAAAATTTACTCGTTAACTTTGGAATTCAATCAATCACAGAAGTTAATCGTACTGGTGGGATACAAGGATGATTCTTCTAAAGTAAATAGAAGATAACTTTCATTTTAGCAAAGAGAGAGAACCAAAGGGGATCCGATCTCTCTTCATTCTTTGAGATTTGCAAGCAGACACTACTACCTATTGGAATTCCCTTAATGTAAATCTCTCTAAGAATTTGGCCGTTGGGAGAATTTCAATAAAGGGAATATTACATTTAATCGAATTCTCTATTGACTAATTCGTTAAGGCAAGAATTATGCTATAGCTGAAGTACACTATATATATATATATATATATATATATATATATATATATATATATATATATATATAT
>MU217835.1:19453-33524 GCA_018584345.1 Thuja plicata | reverse complement strand
GTTCCTGGAGGCTACTCTCACTATGCCGCTGGAGAGAATGGAATTAGCGCCCCAAGGGAAGCTGGCACTCGGCGAACCTCCTGTGTTTTACTGGAAATACTTGGACACCGGTGGGGTGCAAACAGGGCAGAAGAGGCCACGACGGGTTATAAAGTCAGATCGGGAGGACAGTGGTAGAGCGACCACCACGGAGGGCAGTGACTCTGAGGCTGCAGAGAGTGATTCTACAGGGGAGGAGGCCATAGTACGATTTGCACCACCTCTTTTATCATCTTCCGCCAAACTGGCTCCTACAGCAGGACCCCTTAGAGAGGGAGTTGCCGAGTCCGAGGTTGCGGGAAGTACAACCAAGGACCAGCCAGTTGGACAGGGACAGCTTGGGCTGGCGGCTGTTGGGGCTCCCATTGTTATCCATGTGGACAGTGTTTCGCTCGACGATCCACCACCGTCAGCCGGTCCTTCCAAGAAGACTATGAGCTCCTGGCTTCAGAAAAAGTTCGCCATGACAGTGGTAGAACCCACCGGGGTGGCCATTCTATCTCCCCGCCGGGAAGTACCGCAGGAGGAGGTGCCTAAGGAGGTACAGGTTACAGTGGCCCAGGACTTACAGCCTACCCACCCACAAGGTGGGGACAGAGACGCTATTGGAGAAATAGCAGATGTGATCGAGGAAGGCACTTTAGGTCAGGGCGGGGCAGAGGATGACGTCAGGGAGGTCTTGGGGACGGATGTGTTGTTGACAGAGAGGGTGGAGCACTTGGCCGAGGATGGAGATGTGGAGGCATCATTGGCTGACCTAGTAGTCCGAGGGCGTCGGATGGTGGCCTTAGGCGAGGCTCAGGCCCTTTAGTCAGTGACTTCTAAGTTGCGTCGTCTGTTGAGTTTTATGCAGCACAAGTGCCCACGGGTCTTTGGGGAGTGCTTTGGCCAGGGGTCGTGGCCTGCTGGAGAGACACAGGAGATGCGGGAGGCATGGTCTCTTACGGTGCCAGTGACAGAAAGTGCAGTTCAGAGTCTCACTCGCCAGATTGAGCAGGTGTTCCGTGAGGGTTTCTACGTCTCGGCTAGAAGGGAATTTGCCTTGGTAGCTTCAAAGAGTGCTCGGAAGGAGCTAGCTGCCAGGTTGGCAGTCGTGGAGCGAGACTTAGCCCTACGGACACAGGGGATGGACGCAGAGAAGGCATCCCACATCGCCTTAGAGGGGCAACTGGCCCAAGCGACGGAGACATTTGAGCATCAGCTGGCTACAGTTACTTCTGAGAGACAGCTTGTGGAAGCTAGTTTGGCTGAGTCCCAGCAAGTAGTTGAGGTGCAGCTGAAGGACCTTCAGGAGGCTGCTGTGATGGTAAAATCCGCGCTGGAGCTTCAGTCAGTTACCGAGCAGCGGTTGGCAGCACGCACGGCACAAGTGTACGAGCTTCGTTCTCAGTTGGTACAGCCGGCCTCTTCTGCTGCGGGGCACCCTTCCTCTTCAGGGACGCTTCCTCAGCCCCCTACTACTTCTTGATTATAGTTGGGTAGTTCATTCTTACTATTTTGTTGTACTGTCCCGGACATTTTGTTGTCGTCCGGAGATGACTTTTCTTTAGGGGGGGATGATGTTAGCCGTGTATCGGACTTAGTCGAGTAGGCCGACGGTTACCACCGTCGGTTCGTTACTCCCGTCGGTCGAGAACGGGTGGCGACGTTTGATCGCACCGTTTCGAGGTTTATATATATGCATTGTACTTTGTAGTTGAGACATCATGTTCTTGTGGCTAATATAAATGTACTTCAATGCGGATGATAAATAGAAACTTTGTTAAGATTCTTGTAATTCATTCCTGTAACGTCTATGCATAAACTTGGTTACCCCAGCGGGTAAACAACAAAAGCAAATGCACAAGTCATAGAATGAATTGACTTCTCCCTTTGAAGGTATTTATAAATCTCCGAATAACAATTGAGGTTGAAGCTTCAAGCTTACACCCATATAACTTATCATGTGAACTTGTTGCAAGTTTGAAATATAATATTTAATTATTCCCCTCCTTTTGATGCACACATTAAACTATAAAGTATACTTTATTAAACACTTGTATCTCCCTTTTTAAATAACACTTTATCACTTATTATAAAATATACTTTTAAAACATTTAAAACTCCCTTTTAAATAAAGTCCACTTAAACCATAAAGTTATATTATATCATTGTGATGCACTCTATTAAATGACTTTTAAGTCATTAAGTGGCCCCATTCACATAAAGTGAACATATAACTTTATAATTGCACTTTATCATTAATTATTAATAAAGTATTACTTTATTATAATTAAAATAACATAACTCCAAAAATAATCGCTATTTCTTGTTTCCGTCTGAACCTGGGACTTAACCATTGTGTCCATTGTGCATCCAACTGCCTTACTAAAAACAGTAAGGGTCCCTCTCTAACATCCACTGACTTACTATAAATAGTAAGTCTTTGAAACTGAGCAAACTAACAAATGAGTTAATCACTGTGCATACCATGAGTCTGGGTGCCCCTATCAAAAACAACTCTAACCATAATTTGACTTACTGTAAATAGTAAGTCCCAAACTGGAAGCTCTGTCAATGTCACCACAACTCCATACTGCTAGAAAACTATTCAGGTGCCCTGCTAAAGATAGAAACTCTGACTTACCCAAAATAGACACTATAAATGTGTCAATCTGACTCAAACGAAAAGCAATCCTAAACATCCCTAATCACTGGAGTGGGAAATGGTCTCTAGTTCTACCAACTGGACCCTCTGAACAACTCCATTAGTCTGTGAGGGTCAGGAAATAGGCTAATCCTCTAAAAGTAAACGCTCATGAAAATGGGGACATTACAGTTCGTCCTTCCTGAAACTGCTTGTCCCCAAGCAATCTCAAAAACAAAAAACACACCAGTCCACCTGGATCCCAAGGGTAGAATCGTGTAGTGTCCCTGTGATCACCAACTAGCTCTTGTAACATCATCACCAGTACAACTAACAGAACCTACCAAATTGAATCGAACCCGACAATAGATGTCGCAGGAGTGAATATCTCATAAGGGAGCAACTCGGAAGGCTGATAAAGCTTGCTTTCCGAAACTGCACAAAGTGAGTTGTCATGCACATTGTCCAACACATGTGCAACTAAACTGTGCACCTGAAAGAGATCATGCACATGAGGATCAAAAGAAAAACCATATGTACTCAACACCATGTACACATTCCAAAACTCCTCTGCGAGACCTGTCTGAAATCCCGATGCACTAGAAGGATCCCAAACTCTGAACAAAATCCTGCCAAAAGGAACATCCTCAGACTCTTGCTGCTCAACTCTGAACTCAACTTCACCGTGCCCAAAGTGGTGAAGCCAATCAATGGGACCCACCCAAACTGCAGTACTAACCCTGTCATCACTCGGGTCCCAAAGCACACTGAACTGACACCCATCTGTACTATGGAGATAAGAACATCTGAAGGTGTTCGTATCACTCCCACTATCTCCATCCTCTACAAGGATCTCATGGATGTGCCGACTCTGCAAGTAATCCAACTTGCAGCCACTGATCCCATCTACTGTAGATGACAAATACTCATCCCCCAGAGGATGGTACAACCTTGGAGCCAATTCACATCGATGCATCATCAGATGCTCTATGTGTGGATCAGAAAAATAGTGATGAGTACTCCCAATGCAATCAGGATAAAAAGCTCCCACCTCGGTCAAGCATTGATTGTCATAGTACTGAATATAACCTGTCATCTGAATCATCCCAAACAACACCTGCAGTGGATATAACCACGGGAGAACTTGATGCAGCATGTGGTTCTCCGCTACTCTCTACAGATGCACTCATCCCATCTGGAACTACTACACCTATATTTGTAATGGAAGTAACCACATCCCCACTACAACTATCACCACAACCCTTGGATGTCAAATCATCACCAACTGCCACCATAGGAAACTATATTGTAACTGCAGATGAAGGTTGTGCTCGGCTCAACTCCACAGTGACCTCATCTAACCGTGACTGTGACTCCTGAAGGGCCAACTGGGTGCTCTCCAAAGAATGCATAGCCACCCCTAACTCATGAGAGAGCTCATCTACCTCCTCTTCTTTTCCCCTCAGCGCATCATAGAAAATGCAACCGCACTCGAGAAGATAGTCCCTATCAGCAAGTAGCTGCAAAGAATTATGTTTCATTATCCTGATAGATTCTTGTAGTGAATGGAACTCTGCAAGGGAAAGCCCACTATCACTGTGCTCATCTGACATAGGAGTACCCCAACCATAGGTAGCCACTATCTGATGAGCAACATCAAAATGCTCAATGGTTGTGGCAATCTGACTGTCATTCACCTTTAGTTGCTCAACCAAATCATGTCTGTGAAATTCAAGACTCCCATGCAAGCTCTCTGACCCACAATCTGCATTGTGATATGAGGTTGTATCTACATCGCTTACCTCGTGAAAAGTAGCATCATGTGTGTTATCATCTCTGCACACATCAACAATCGAGGTAGTACTGCTAAGCAGCTCAATGAATGGCTCATCTGATAAAGTGGAAGTTGCTGCTACAACAGTCTCCTCGCACACTCCCACTTCCAATGTAACTGCAAGACCATCTAAAGAACGATCCTGGGACCTATTACCAACAAATGAAATTTTTGATTCATTCTCTAAGGTCTGATATGAAAAATCACTCACTGTAGCATGAGTCTGCATCATAATTTGCATCATTAGTAGCAATAAACCCAAATCTCGAGTACCAACATCATCCACATGTGAACTCTCTGATGTTCTAGGTTGATGCAAACATTACTTAATGCTGTAATGAAAATCAGAATTGTTATAGCTTGTATTTTTCAGACAATCTTCATATTTTGGACACTCCCATCTTGCGTGTCAACACTCAAGGAGACACCCACAACATCCTCTGCACTTGCCCTGACATCAACACCATCATCATGCTCAAGCAAGGCATTGTTGTCATAAAAATCAGAACTTTTATTGTTATTTGAATAAGTGTTTGCTTCCTTCTTCTTTTGTGATGTAAACCCCTTAAAAAGGATGTCATATATCGTGCTACATTGTCTATGGTTGCCGGTTTTGAAAGCAATTCATCCATCCTTTTTTTATATTGCTTAATCTTCTCCAAGTTTTTCATTATGACATTTGACTGCTTCGTCGAAATAATCATGCTATTCAACCGGTTTCCCTGTTTAATTGATTTCCTGGATTTTTCCATAACTGAAACAACTGCAAGAGTGCTAGTCACTCAAAATCAAACGTGTGAGCTCAATGATTTCCAACCCCAACAGGATGGCGGGAAACCACTCTAATACCACTGTAAGAACCCCTGCAAGTTCTAACTCTACCAAACCACTGATTTGCTATGCAAATGATATATATGACTGATTTTTGAAAATAAATATGCAATTCCTTGAATTTTTATAAAGTATTGTCAGGCGAGATAATAACTTTGCATTAAAGTAATTTTAAAACAATTTTCCAATGCATGAAATTCAAGAAATAGTTATACCAACTGAACACAAGGTATTTTTATTTGCCGACAATTTATTTGCAAATATTTACAATGGTCAAAACATGCATCAACAATTCATTTAATTCAAAACAAAGGAACCTGGAGCTATTCGTATACAGTCATAGACCTCTAGGAGTGTATCGCAGCCTTCAATTAATGTCTACAACTAACACCAAATGCTAGCAGCCAGTAATTGGGGCTCTCACAACTCAAGACAAGCCCTCACTCCCAAATGTAGGCCCTTGTAAATAAATCATAGCCTCTAATTTATGAATACCACCTCTCTAAATGACCTGCGGCTGTGAAGAATTTCCAAATGCAGACCTCTATATACCTGCAATCTTCATTAAAAATAATCACTGCAAGCTGTTCTAGTAAATAATGAAGCATTCAAACCCTTAATTTTGCAACAATAAATTCATTCTTGGCCTCTAGATGAAGCCAACGCCTGACATAATTCATTGGGTGTTTCACCAATTCACTATGCTGAAAAAATTAGAAGAATTCACAATTCTTAAAGCTCGAAATCTGAACCCTTGTTTCAATTTCTTCTCCACACAAACAAAACCAAATGCACAAATCATAGAATGAATTGATTTCTCCCTTTGAAGGCATTTATAAATCTCCAAATAACAATTGAACTTGAAGCTTCAAGCTTACACCCCGTATAACTTATCATGTGAACTTGTTGCAAGTTTGAAATATAATATTTAATTATATTCCCCTCCTTTTGATGCACGCATTAAAATATAAAGTATACTTTATTAAACACTTATATCTCCCTTTTTAAATAACACTTTATCACTTATTATAAAGTATACTTTTAAAACATTTAACTCCCTTTTAAATAAAGTCCACTTAAACCATAAAGTTATATTATATCATTGTGATGCACTTTATTAAATGACTTTTAAGTCATTAAGTGGCCCCATTCACATAAAGTGAAAATATAACTTTATAATTGCACTTTATCATTGTTATTAATAAAGTATTACTTTATTAATAATTAAAATAACATAACTCCAAAAATAATCGTTATTTCTTGTTTCCGTCTGAACCTGGGAGTTAACCATTGTGTCCATTGTGCATCCAACTAACTTACTAAAAATAGTAAGGGTCCCTCTCTAACATCCACTAACTTACTATAAATAGTAAGTCCCTGAAACTGAGCCAACTGATGAATGAATTAATCACTGTGCATACCATGAGTCTGGGTGCCCCTATCAAAAATAGCTCTGACCATAATTTGACTTACTATAAATAGTAAGTCCCAAACTGGAAGCTTTGTCAATGTCACCACAACTCCATACTGCTAGCAAAATGTTCAGGTGCCCTGCTAAAGATAGAAACTCTGACTTACCCAAAATATACACTTACTATAAATAGTAAGTGTGTCGATCTGACTCAAACGAAGAGCAATCTAGAACATCCTTGATCATTGGAGTGGGAAATGGTCTCTGGCTCTACCAACTAGACCCTCTGAACAACTCCATTAGCCTATGAGGGTCAGGAAATAGGCTAATCCTCTAAAAGTTGACGCTCACGAAAATGGGGACATTACACTCCCAAGCAATGAGGTCACATTGTAAAGTCCTCACTCTCAATATTTTATGCCACATATCTTTGATATAGTTAGCCTTGATCAGTGTGGTTCCACATGACATGAGGAAAAAGATCAAAACATACAATAGAAATCAGCAGAAGGTGAGCGATTGAGATTCTTGTAGCTATTACAACTCCCCTTCATCTCCATGTGTGTATCAATATAACATAGCTACTCATCAAAAGCGTGATAGCAGATCTCATTGAAGAGTGTTTTGATTGATGCAACTAACCTCTCAGAACTTTGTAAAGAATTTTGCAAAATACAATCTGCTAATTAAAGTTCCAGCATAGTGTTTAATAGTTCTTGAATTTTCATTGCCACAAAACTTTAATCATCATAACTTGTAATTGTCGTATTCTATCACACTCAATACCTTCCTTATATAACCTATTAGAATCTATTATAGCATGTTGTCCCAAAATAACCCCCAGTCCCCAGATCACCAGTGTTTGCAAGTAGGAAAGGTCATATAGGTGATTTGTTATTGTTGATTCCAGTTTTTCATCTACCCATCAAGGACAGACTCATCTATAGTCCTATTACACACAGCTCATGGTAGGTAATATATGGGGCATATATGCAGTCTATTAGTCTCAGCCCCAGCAATACAAGCTCCATCAAAGAGATAAAAACTATGTATTTCCTAAATGCCTTCAGGCCTCAAATACCAATGAGTCTTGCCCACTATGATAAAAAAATATGTCAAGGAGATACACACAAAATGCATGCCAAAGACCATATATCACTCTGATATCTCTAAGAAGGGAGCTCCAAATATGTGAGATATTCATCCTATTTATAGTCCACGATAATTCCACACAAGCCATTGGTGGTGGTTGCTTTTAAGGTCAGCTTTTTTCAATTATAACAGTACCAAATGAAAAAAATTGTAGCATTTTTATTTTTTAATACATAATGCTCAATACAACCATTGATAAGCGAACATGTATCATTGTGTGCATGTATTTTTGCCCCAAATTATAAATAACCTTGCAAAAAATGTTTCACCTGAGCTCCAATTGTGTGGAGAAATGTCCATGTTGCCCGCCCTAACTCCTCTTTTGATATTGGCTTTCTTGGCTTGCCCTATCAACTCGAAAAGAAACAATTATATTGAATGTGATACATGTAAAAAGCCCTTCATTTTTTGCATCATGCATTGCTATTACATGACTGCTATACTATATAGAAGAGAAATAGTGCATAACACGGCAAGGCATACATCATTTTAAAGAGACGTTGAAAAGAAAACTACATATTGCTTTTTGGTGTTTTATAGCTTGCATTCATCTTTAGTTTTCTTTTCCTGAAAAAAGAAAATGAATTTCCTTTGAAACATTTCATCACGTGAATATATGTACATATATTTAAGGTAAAGAGGTTTTCTACATTTTCCAATGTTTTGGAAAACATATAATTAATAACTGTAATGCCAAAACTGACTGTAAATGGACCATAGACTGCTTGAAGCTGAAATATCTAGATTGGTAGTTCCATTAGACAAAATAATATTCAGAAAAAAAAGCTCTTTAGTTTGCAGGTAGGTCACCTAATGCGGCAGTCTATCTATTTTTCTTAATTCCTGATTTCTGTCAGATATACTCACTCATCATGTGAAGCCAAAAAAAATGGAATTGCTTTTTTAAATCTCAGAGGAAAATACCAGTTTTTATAGCAGTAAATCTAAGAAACTAAGCACTTACCCTGATAAGGCTTAGCTACTAGCGTGTGTAATATAACTTATACCTTTGAGATTTCTTGTTTTCCTGTGCAAATTGTCATAAAAACTGAGCTCCTCTCTGCAGTTTTCTATTCATGGATGACAAAAAAAGATTCATAGATTTTCAATTGAAAGAAGCCAACTTAAGTTTTTAGGGAAACTTTTACCTGTGAGAACCTTTCATTTCTAAAAAGCAAAGAATTTTGCTTGCTGTTTTTCAACCAAAACCATTCCCCCACAAGTTTTACACAATTCTCTCTTACAGTGAGCTCAATGACTCAAGCAATCTATAAAAGTCAAACAATAACAAACTCCGCACGATAAATAGGTGTATCCATTCATTAATGCTGAACTTCCTGAGGGAGTTATTTCGTCGTTTTCTCTCAGAAAAAGGGAAATGGGCATTGCAAATAGAAGTACAATGGATGTAAACACATCAGTTCCTGAGACAAGATCAAAGTACATCCATTGACGAGAACCAAAATAAAATATACACATGCAAAGTGGTCAAGAAACACAATATAGTTTTGTTACTAAGAAAATAAGAAGATAAAAGAGAGCCACTACAAAGCCCGCTGTTAACCCCTTAAATATAAAGTTTATTAATTGAACATTGTGCTAGAAAATACAATGAGTGAGACCCACATGAGGAAAGCCAAAAGAAAGTTGAAACTAAATTCGAATTTGCATCTCATTACTCTATGTTACTGGGTTCTCCTCCTAGGGAACCCATGCTCACTCTGAAACGGTGTAGTAGCGAGGGCGACAACAAGACTTCCCTAGCTACCCCAAGTTCCTTATGGATACACATGACCAGGTCCCCCTCTTGGTACACAACATGCATACCCACAGGGATCCCAAGGCAGCCAAGGCGCTCCCTGGGCACTCCCAAATGCCGCCACAAACGCCAATGCGTCACAGGCACGAAAAACAAAAAAAAAAGACTTTTTTAAATAAAAAAGGTATTTTTAAACAACTTAAAACGCTACATAAACCTAAATTTCACCCCTTCCCAACTTCACTTCTCTCCAACACATTGCCCACCATATTTGCATTTTTGAAGGAAGCTGGTTTTTTCAATGGAGATCGATCACAAAGTGACAAAGGGGTGAAGCTAACTTGCATAAAAGAGATACAATCATCTAAGGTAAGCATTTTGACTGATTCTATATTTTTTCAACAAAAAAGTAAGTTTTTGATGAATTTTTTGTTTAAAATTTAGAAAAAAAAAAGAAACGAACTTCAATAATTTTTATAATGTTTTTCGGTGTTTGTTTTGAGCTTTCATAAGTTTATACATATTATAAAGTTGCATTTATTTGTATATTTTTTAATTTAAAGTTTTCATAATTTCTTATAACAGAAAAATCAAATTGCAATCTATTTGAAATGTCCACTAATCCAAGTTCGGTGGGTATTGATAGAAACCAAAAAACTAAAATTGATCGAGCATCTCCTTTATAGGATTATGTTACGATGCTTGAACAACTTCCAAGAGGTGGGGCGTCCATTTGGAATTGTGGTGAGTGCAGAGTACAATTTAAGAGCTCATATAGTCGAGTGAAAGCTCATTTATGTGCTATAAGTGGGAAAGGGATTAAAATATGTTGAAGGCGAACTAGCAAGGGGTTGCCAAAAGAAAACAAATATGGCATTCATTAAACTTTAAAGTAAAAGAAGAATTTGAAGTTGTGAATGAAAGAGATAAATTAATATCTCATTCTTTAGCAAAGTGAACATCAATGAGAACACCTACAGATTTGGTAATGGCCTACCCCAAAATCCTGTCTTGGAGACATCCTCTATCCAAGAAGAAGATCCCTCTCCTTCTAACAAAAGAGGCCCATTGGATAGGGGAATTTCAAAATGAAGCAAGAGGCGTTGCAAAGGAAAAAGTTGTACATTTTATGCCAAAGGTCTTCCTTTCAACTTGATGAGATCACCATTTTGGCAAGAAATGGTAGTGGCAATCAATAGTGCGCACACCTTCTGGGTTCATAGGTCTTGGGTATGAAAAGGTACACATCAATCAAACCAAGTAAGGATTCTTGGATTGAAACAGGAGTGTCTATGTTTCTAATGAATGGAAAGATTGTTTTGTATCTCCTCGATGCTGCAGTATATTTTCGGACTGTTGTAAAGATAACTATTATCTGTATTTCCTTTCCTTGCTTTCGTTTGATGTCTCTGTACAAATGATGGTCTGTCCATATATATCCCTTAAGAGGAAAGGAGGGACATGTCTTTTGCTGCAATATCCAAGTGAGGCGACTCTTCCAATGGATCGCTACCTTCCATAGCATGTGGCTCTTTGGAATCAGTGTTCTAGTGTTTGAGATAATTATTCTTTAGCAATGTCTGTCTGTTTTCCCTTGATAAAAACTGATAATGTTGTGTGTTTGATTAATACTTCCTCAAGGATCATAAGCAATCTTTGATTCAAAATAGGTATTACTTTATATTATTCTTGTTTCATCGAGTGGGTGGTCATGACAGGGTGAACGGTTGTGAAGCTATAACTCCAACTAACAAGATTGAGGCAACTAGATTGCATATAGAGAAGATGACAAAAAAGAAAGGAATTTCATTGGAGAGTTCACAGCCTAGTGTGTCATCACCTACAAGATCCGTGGATGTTGGATTTCATGGAGGAGAAAATTCTACTTCTACTAGAAGAAAGAAGAAAACACTACTGTTGCAGCTAAGTTCTAACACACAATTACGAGATGTGCTTGATTTCTCTATTGCTAGGTTTTTTATGATCGTGCCATATCATTTCATATGGCACGTTCACCAGTTTCAAACAAATGTCAAAGATGTGATAGTTGTTGGTCCTTCATTTCTTCCACTTGGAGAACATTAAGTTATGCACCACTCTTCTTGATAGAGAATATTCCAAAGTGAAGGTGTTGATGATAGATATAAGACAAACTTGGATAAGGGATGGATGCTCTATCACCATGGATGAGTGGACCGATATCAAACATCGGCCACTCGTCAAAATCTGAAAGATGCCATAGAAGAGGTTGGAGTCTCTAATGTTGTACAAGTAGTGATCAATTCAGCCCGTCTGTGTAAGTTAGTTGGCTTGATGGTAGAGGGTGCTCATAAGCACAATTTTTGGACCGCATGTTATGTTCATGCATTGAATAATACCTTGAAGGACACTGGGAAGATAGAATGACTAAAGGCAATGATGTTAAGAGGCTAGAGATGTGGAGATGCTCATTTGCAACCATCACACTTCACTGGCTTTGTTCATAACATTTTCGAGGAAGGAATTCCTCAAGCACATGAGCAATAGGATGCTTGAGGTCTAGGAAACTTTACAATTAATAGTGACTAATGCAAAGTTGGGTAGATGGTTAAAGGTAAGCACACCAGAAGGAAGAAGAGTGAACGAAAAAATCCTTGATGATGACTGGTGGTTCACAATAAGGTAACAAAATTGTTGATTTTAATATGTAATTATTCAAAATGTCAACTTGAACAATTATTAATTGTAGCGTTGTAAATTGTGCACACTTCCTAAGGTGTCCAATTCCACGCTTACTTAGCACCCATTTTAGTGTGTTCATTCTTCCATGCATCATAGGACTTTTCTATGCATTTAATTAATAAATATTTAAATGAGTCCTCTCTTAATTTAATTTATATGAGGGCCCTTAATTATAGGTGTGCCCCTTCATTTATGTCATTTATTCATCACCACTTGCATATGTAGGCCCTATTTTATTATGGGTGGCCTTTTGTATTTATTCCAATATCAAACCTTGATTTCACACATTTTGGGCACCCCCATTGTAAGGATACTGACTACCACTAATCGATATTTGTCTATAGGAATTGGTGAATTTCTGAAACTGGTTGTCAGGTGTATTGATTGTGTATGTTGGCAAACCTTACTTTGCTGAATTCCTCAGATATGAAAGCAATGCGATAATGCAAACACAAACTGCTATTGGCTGTGCACATTTTTATTTAACTCCAGTTCAAGGAAGATATTACATAAACTCATTCAATATTAATGGTAACATAAAACGTATTCCATACAACTACACTTGACCAATGGTAATTTCGATCCCTTAAGAATGAGTCAGATTTATCAATATTACTGTTAACGGGATGATGAGAAAATCAGATAATGTTGTGCACCTTTGTAAAATACGCTGAAGCTGGAGCTATCACCACTGGATAAGCCGTGTCCACCTTTGGAGTAACTGTTGTCTAGCCTCGCGTTGCAGGTCTGAGAATAGACGCCTGTCCCTGGACGATCAGCTGAGTGAGTCCGCCAACCAGGCTCGAGCGTAGACGCCCCAGTGCTGTCCGTTACTACGTGGAATCCGCTACACAGGCCGCGGTATTTCTGGAGCGAGTTACTAATGGCGAGTGAGTATGGTCTCAGCCCATGTAGACCACAATCGACCTGTTTCGTAACCGCCAACTCTCTCTCAGATCCCCCATGATATCAGCCGAGCTGCTATTGCTGGGTCTGCGAATGATATGAATTCCAACGCTGCTGGGAGTCTATTTAAGAGAATATAAATCCTTTGCCAATAACCGCTGGATCAGATATGTGATTCAACCTTTCCAGTTCTTAACTACCTAGACCCACATTTTCTCTCCATCTACAAACTGGAAGATAACATAGCATTGTTTCATTGACTTTCGAAATAACTAGCTGGAGATTTAATCCTTGATACCCTTTCTTACTCGAAGGTCTTTGCACTTACTTGATAACCAGTGTGAATGCTAGAGATTTAAACAATCCTGCCTCTCTGATTTTCGAAACTCATGCTGGAAATTTAATTCATAAAAACTTAACTTACTTTGAAGACCACTTGTGAAATCTGTAGTAATTCCACCAAAGTGAGAAAATGTTGGGGCTACGTCCAAATTTCTCAGGATTCTTCCCAAGGGGCTACGTCCTCAAGAATACTCAGTCACATTAAAGCAACCAATTATAAATCTTAATTTCATAAATTTCATTGTGTCTTCCCAAGGTAGATCTCCTTCCTTTTATCACCTCGAAGTGAGAGCCATTACATCCAAATAGGCAATGTGGGATAAAAAAAAACACTTTCGTCTTTTAGTCACTTAAGTCACTTTATAAAATAAAGTAACTTAAAATTATAATATTAAAGTGACTTTATAACAATACTTTATAAAATAAAGTATCCCAACCATATAGTCTGAC
>MU217835.1:0-15720 GCA_018584345.1 Thuja plicata | reverse complement strand
TCAACCGTCGGCAACTAACTAACCTCCATCGGCAGCTAACATCCGGCGGTAACACAACTTTACCTCCGTCAGCAACTAACATCCGACGGTAACACAACTTTACCCCGTCGGCAACTAACATCCGACGGTAACACAACTTTATGGCTAACAAGAAACTCCTAGGAGATGATTAGGGGTCATTAGACTTTACACCATCTTTTATGAAAGAATAAAGTTCATAAATTTAACATTGGAGCCTCAAAAGGGCTTACTATGTCACTTATTCAACCCTCTTCCTCTAATATTTAATCCCCTAATCTTGGACATGGTTTAGGATGTGTGCCACAACGCATTGAGACTCATGAGAAACCTACATCGCACTTGCCTATGGAAGGGTTAGGTTTCCAACCTCCTCCTTTGTCGTCGTCGTCTAATACTTCTATATCTTTTATACCTCACTTTCATCAAGATAGCATTTTGTCCAATCTTCTTCGTGCCAGGTTGATTACTTGACCCAAACAAAAGAAGAAATATAGGCAAGCTCTTGAGAATCTTCCCTTTTGTATGTATCATCAATATCATGACCACTCTACTAAAGAATGTCAAGCTTTGTATTATAAAATCTAGAAACTCATTGATTATGATATCATTTATGAAACATGTAACAATGAATTGTATTTCAATTATGATTGCTTTAAATAACATTTAAGTTCCTATTATTTTGCTTCATAACATGTGACACTATCACCCTAATCCTTTATGGGCTCATTGTTATTCATGGCAGTACAATTTCAGGTGCAATCATACTTTTTGAGCAACATAATAGCTTTTCTTATCCTTGTCTCTATGCCTAGAGGCAAGGGTAGTGTTTCTATTTCCTATCCTTCCTAAGGATCCACTTTCCCTTGATTAAGTGGTATTTGTTTATCATGTGATGTCCTTTCTTGCATAGAATTGTTTGTTTTGAATAGGGATTCTCTCTTTCACAAGAGGTGTGTATCATTGATCACAACCTCTTCCTCTCTTGACAGTGTATGTCTATCACAAACAAATCCCTTACTTGGTGGCTAAGAGTGTGTTATCCTTCATAAAGAATCCCTTAGCCTAGCAATGGGGACGTGTACATTCTTCTTCTCCTTCTTGTTGTGAGGTTTTCACACCATCGCCCCATTGCAAATGGGGACCCCCTCTTTTCACTTGTAGTCAATAGGTTAGTTAGGTTTCGGCAATAAATTTTGGCAGTTTAGAGCCTTAAAGATTGAGGGGTGACTGAGAAATCAAGTGGCCATGTTGTGATCATAAAGTGGGAATGTTGAAATTAAAGTCCCTTGGGGTCAAGTTATAGTGGGTTGAACATAAAATCCTAAGTGTATCTAAATTTTGGCCAGTCAACTAATCCAAAATACGTTATAAAGGCATATTCCATGCATAAGGGGCTTAAAATCTTTATAGAACTTGATTTTTCATACTTAAAATTGTCAAAATCCTAAGGAATATCAATTTTTCTTTATAAAAATACACAAAATCCAGACTTACTATGAATTTCCCCCCACTTATTTTGATCAAAATCCATACATAGCATGAAATTCCCCACTTTAAATCACATTTTCTTGGAAATTCTCTAAGTGTTGGGAGTTTATCCAGACATGGGTCATTTTTCCCCACCTAGCATCCAAAGATGGAAGATGAGAGTGAAGAGTCCAGATACAAGGCAAATTTCCCCTTTGGCTTTGTACTTAGTCAAATTTTGAGACCCAGAGTAAGGATTGATCCCTTTGGATGTGTGGATTTGTACAGAGATGGGTCATTTTTCCCCTTGGAGATGACTACAAAATGTGAAAAATTTTCTGAGTATGGGATTGAATTTATCCCTAAATCAGTTCAAAAGGAGAAGCTAATTTAAAAGGAAACAATTATTAGCGAAAGATTAAAAGTAAAGCCAAAATCACTTTAAAAGGAGAAGCTACAGCCATTAGAGAAAATAAGCAAGTGGCTGAAGGAGATAGAAGAAAAGTCTAAGGAGCTGGAAATCAAGCGAGAAGGAAGGCATCAACCATCATTGGCCAATCTGATCTAAGTGATTGCTAGGTAAAATCAGACCTCCAAAGGGTGAAGACAAGGTGAGTTAGCTACCATAATGATGTCTTCAGATTCAAGTCTGAAAATCTCCATGTGTGGGACAATTTTTGGCAATAAATCATAGGATTTTCCATAGCCACTAAATCATACAACAAATGATTGCAGATTAAAGAGGACTGACTGTTGAAGGTTCTAGGGTCAATCTGAAGTCTTAAAGGCTAAGTTGCCGGTTCGGATTCGGGTTCGGATGCGGGTTCGAGATTCGGGTTTGAAATTTGTTCAAATTTTTTTGGGGGTGGGTTCGAATTCGTTTTGGGTTCGTTCATACAAAAACATGTGTGTGTGTGTGTGCGCGTGTGTATATGCAGCAGCAAATAAGTTCATACACCACTATGCTAATAGTAAAGCAACATAACAAAATACACCACCATATATATTAATGTTTTAGTCCAAATTCACCATAAAAAAATGGCAAAACTTGTACCGGGTTCATCTGACAGAACTTGGCCAGACTTTTCCAAGAATGTGATAAGGATCAGACTTTTGCAAGAACCGGACCAGACTTTGGGATTGCTAGGGAAGAATTTGGTAACATAGCTTAAAGGGGCTAAAAATGTCCATTTTCAGAAAAAAGTCTGAGGATTTCTAACAGCAGGGGCTGGAGTAAGTAAAAACATTGAAGCCCCAAAACCCCAACACTTGTTTGCAGACTAATCTCCATTCCAAAACGCATATTTTGCAACCAATCTGAGGCATCCAGGGGCTGGAGTAAGTGAGTTATGAGCAAAAGTCTGAGAACTACAACTGAAAATCGCTTTTTGCATGCAATTCTGAGTGTGCTTGGTGATAACAAATCTGATTTAAAACTTGTTGCGGACCCTGTTGCAGCATTTTGGGACTAATCTCAAGCATTTAAGGTCTGAAAATCCTAAGTTACAGACCCAAGTCTGCAGACATCTAGAAGCAAGGGCGATTTTCTTTGAAAATTCCCCATTAATTCTCAACTACACCAACTCATAAACTTGATATTGTTGAGTCTTCATAGGGTCCTTGGACATCTAAAACACTAAGTTTGGCACTTAAATTCATCCACAAAGTGCAGTTACAGGTATGACTTCAGATGTTTTAAAGTTAGCTTTGGAGGTAAAGTGTGAACTTGATGCTAAATGAAGTCGTGATTTTGATTCATAATTCACAAATTGATCCATGGACTTGGTGAGTGGTGAATTTTACAAGTTATTGAAGCCAATCCATAGTTTATTTTCAGACTTGTCCAAGTTGTCCTCAGAAAATCAGACTTAAATGGGAGACTAATTTCTTCATTTTTTTAAGGCTAAGTGTTGATAAAATTGTCTTAGGATTCTTATCCAAATGCTTATTCTAGTTATTACTTTCATTGGATAGAATTACTAAGTTTGGGCACAAAATTCATGGATTAATGCAGAGATTTTAAGGCTGAAATTTATTATTTTGTTTAAGTCCCTTAAGACCATACTAACTTCGAGCTTTGTACCAGGAATCATGTCTAGATCAAAGGCAGGGATAATCGCAAGGAAGTGAACAAAGGAAAGTGGAAGACAAGTTCAAGCTCAAGGCCCAGAATAGCAATGAAAGAGGACTAATCTAAAGTGATCAAGTTCAAAGGACAACACTTCAAGATGATGCATTTCAAAGCTGGGACAAAGGGAAGAAAATTCAAGGATCTAGCTGAAGGAATTATTTCAAGATCAAGCCTTCATCAAGCAAGGACATGTGGATAAGTTTGGATTTAAAACAAGGAGTCTATGGACAAGTTCAAGTTCGAGTTCGAGTTCGAGTTCAAATTCATGGACATCCACATGTCCCTATGCAAATCAACTTTCACTTGATTAAATGCTTGAGGAATAAGGACTATCTTAAAAGGACATCAACTTGTCCCTATTCACATCAATTTTCCATAAGGATCAAACAAGTACACCAAGGAATGTTCGAGGATGATTCTAACACAAAAATTAGCATAGGAACAAGGACACAAGGACAAGTCTGAGGTCAAGAGCAAGGAGGAATTCAAGGACAAGATTCTCATCAAGAGAGTGATCCTAATGATGATCAAGTCATACAAGGAAATGGATTGAGGAAGATTTAATATGCCAAGGGAGATGTTAATGTGTTCAGGGGATTGCTCCAAGGATCAAGTCTAAAGATGAAGAAGACAAAGAAGAATTCCAAATAATGAAGGTGGAAATACGAAGGGTTCAAGTATTACAAAGTCAAGACATCCAAGGGAAAGAAGTCCAAGAATGATGAAGAATTCCTAGGGATGAGGAAGTGGAATTAAGATAAAGATTGCAAGAGAAAAGAGGCATACATGTTCATAATGATAAGTTGTATGATGAGTCGGTGGCTTCCTTTCTTCCTATTGGTCCTCAAGCCTTTGAATTTTCTCATTGGCTCATTTTGTGGTGCTTCATTTCTATTGGCTAATTTTGGTTGCCCTAATTAGGGTTTGTAATGGATTAATCTGGGCCATTGGTTTCAAATCAATCTTGGCCATTCATTGCAATTGGGGATCCTATATAAAACCCACCCCTCTCATTTGTAAAGTAGGACTTGTTGGAGAATTGTTGCTAGTATAATGCCAAATTTGCTCTACTTTTCATTGTTGTGTCTTGCATGGTGAATTGTTGTGATCAGGTTTTAATTATTGCATGGTGATCCACATTTCTTCACTTAGCTTAGGATTGCATTTCATGTTGAATAGAAGTAGCTTAGTTGGATGAAAGAAAGTGTGGATGTTTACTTGTTTGACTCGAACAAAACTAGGCCACTAGCCTCTTGTTGATGGTAAGAGTGCCTTGTGTGGTAAGCTAGTGATTGCTCTTAACTTCAATTGATATTCAATCTTTAGTTTGCATCCATTGATGGGATTGAAGAGGAGATATTGATATGAAAATCATTTGAGTATACCTTAGAAGCTTGCACTAGGTGGGTGGAAGTCGCGGATAAAGCCACATCTAGTAGAGTCCAAGTCATTCACACTTTCTTGCATCCCTAGTTAGAAGTAGAAGTAGGAGTGTTAAGAGTTAGAAGTTTAAGTTTGAGTTGGAGTTCAAGAATTGGAAATCAAAAGAGTATATTGCACATTGTAAAACCAAATCATTCAAACTAAGTTGACAAGTCCTAGTGAACAACGTAAGTCCCCTTGATGATCCAACAAATCACATCATTTCAACTGAGCAAGTATCCACAATAGAAGGAACCTTGAAGTCACCTTGTGATCTTACTTTGCAAGCTTGGCACAAGGACTGACCTTATTCAAGAGAGGATTGAGCATTTAGTGTTTCATTCCAAAACATTGGGTGTTTGATTTTGCATGTTGTAGTGGAATAAAACTCACATCAATACTTCCCCTCTTGTGATCAATGATGTTATTTTGTTCAAGATCTCCCCTTGGAGGTAGAAGTCTTTGAGAAAAGATCTCTTTGTCCTCTTATGCACCCCTCAAACAGATCCCTTTACACTTGTTGTGCGATAACTCTTTACAAGCATCTCTTCCTTGCCTCATAAGAGTTGTGAACTCTTTGGCTTGGACTGAATGTTGTTTAAAAAATATCCCCTTGGTGTTGAAGGTGTTTATCTTTGTCCTTCTTTTCCTTAAGATGTCAACATAGTACTATTTTTCCATCTTAAAGGGGGGGAGAGGGGCGAGGAGGTGGGGGGCATATATGGCCTCCTTGTTACAAATATTTTGGTTATTTTTATCTTCATTTCAGGTTGAGTACACTAGCATAATACAATTTGTTAGGGCCAGATGACTCTTTTGTATCGTTTTTCGTGGATTTCCTCGGATATAATGTTTTCCTTGGTTACCGTTGGGATTGGTTAAACTAGCATAACACAACCTGCTAGCTCATTTGACCTCTCATTTGTGCAGATTTTTCCAGATGAGTTGACTAGCATAATAAAACTTGCTTTCAACTCTTCTTCCTCTCGTTGCATGGATGACTTAGCATAACACAATTTTCTAGCCTATGTAATTCATGATTTTCTCTCTCTCCTCCATGATCTCATAGCATAACACACTTTGCTAGTTGACTGGATCATGGAGTCTTGTCCCATCTTTGATGTATGCTCTCGCTTTTTCCATGTAATCGCTTGTGCTCTTGCAATAGCATTCGGAGAATGATATTAGTGGTTGAGACATTTTGATTACAGAGGTCTCTTCAACCAGTTGACTTGGAACCTTAGTAAGTTTTTTGTCTTTGCTTTGTTTTGTGTGCCCTTGCACATGGTTGTACAAGTTAAGATCCTTGGTTTGGAGTTGGTTCCCTTGAACATAGTGGTGTCTTATCTCTTTCAAGTCTTGCTCATGATCATCTCTCTCTTCATCTCTCTTCTACTTTACCGTGAGTATGCGTGTAGGCTCATAGTCCCACTAAGTGGGGGCTAAATGTAGTGTCGTAAATTGTAAACACTTCCTAAGGTGTCCAATTCCACACTTAGCACCCATTTTAGTGTGTGTTCATTCTTCCATGTATTGTAGGACTTTTTTATGCATTTAATTAATAAATATTTAAATGAGTCCTCTCTTAATTTAATTTATATGAGGGCACTTAATTATAGGTGTCCCCCTTTAGTTATTTCATCCATTCAATCACCACTTACATATATAGGCCCTATTTTATTATGGGTGGCATTTTGTATTTATTCCAATATCAAACCTTGATTTCGCGCACATTTAGGGTGTCCCCTTATCCAAATTGACCCCCAACTCAAATATGAGCCCGGATTTGCCTATACAAGGCACCTGGGAGTCAATTCGCCCCAGACCTTGGGAGTTGCCCCGTTCTCCACAAATCGAGCCAAAATTTGAATTGTGTAACGGTCTTTTATTTTGAGCAAGGTGTTCAAACCCACGCCAACCTCCTTCGATTTTAGAGCCCCGAAATGGCTTGTTGAGGTATAAAAGAAAAGCTACCTCCCTCATTTTGAGATCTCATATCTCATACCAATCAAGCATCTCTCTCTCAAGCATTCAAGGAGCAAGAAGAAGCATTCAACCATTCGAGGCATTTCATCCCTTCATTGTGGCAAGATTTAACAACCTTCATGCAAGCATGTCCTTATGATTTCCTTTTGGGTTTTTGTAGAGTCATGCTATTGCATCAACACATGTAATTCCATTCCAAGAGCATTTGCATCATCAATGTATAAGACATCTTGTTTCTCAGATCCAGCCTCTACTTCCTACAAACACGCTTTCCTTTCAAGCATTTTTATTTTGATTTCATGGTTAATTCCAAATCAGAGTTTGACTTAGGCAAAACCCTTTCCACAACATTTTTCCCCTTATCTGTGTGCAAGTGACAGGTGGCGCAATTACGGAAAAAGCTACAAGAAAGCTTGACAGAGAGCTAAAGTTGACTGAATTTTCATTAGAATTTGTTGGGTTGAAGGTGACTCCACAGGTCTAAGGCAAGTCCAATCGCCCCATCCCCTCCAGGTCATCTCGTACCTGTCATTCCAGATTGAAATTTGGGTCATAAGTCAATCATTGTTTCAAATTTCCAAATCTAGTATCAGAATTGGGTTCTCAGTCTGTTAAATATATCTACATGCAGAAAGATTCTTTCTCTCTTTACCTAGCCCTAGATCTTGCATTTCCATTTCCATCTTGCATTTCTCAATTACATTCGCATAGTCATAGTCCATTTAGCGAAAGATCATTGCGTCCACCTAACGCTTGAGCCTTCTCGAGCCTAGTGGATCATCTTCCTTCTAATGTAAGAGGAGATAGGCCTAAGCTTCCTAGTTTGTTCATGCATCCTAGTGAACACTATTTCCTTCATTACATTAATATTTCTAACTTATAAAATGTTTTCATTCTTTCTGAAATTTTTAATTTGTGTAGCTTGTTTGCACTTGCAAATATATTTGCTCCTTCATTGAACCCATCGTGCAAGTAATTAGATATGCTAATACCGACTCCCCTACCCTTGGAGAGATTTATGAGACCTTTGATAGCATGCATAAAAAAATGAAGCAAGCAATTCACAGTGGGGACCCTACTTTGGGATTTTTTGAAGAGCATCTTAGGCCCTTTGTGGAACGACGATGGAGCACTATGAACACCCCACTTCATATGGCAGCCTATGCTCTAAATCCCAAATTGCGTGCAATTAGGCCTAGGAGAGTGCCTCCAACTCATGATGAGGAGGTGAAAGATGGGCCCATGAAGGTCCTTTGAAAAATGTATATTGAAGAGGAATCTTCTTTACTTGGAACATAGTGGCTTGCATTTATCAATCTTCGTAGTCCAACCTTCAACAAACCAAAGACAAGGTCAAATAGAACTACATTAGCTCAAAGGACCCTACTAGATGGTAGACATGGCATGCCAAGAAAGCATTAGAGTTGAAGTTACCTGCCATTCATCTTCTTCCAAAAGTTGCAAGTTCCTCTGCTACAAAAAGGAAGTGGTTCTTATTTTCTCATAGCTATAGATTGTTTAGGGAAGTGTAAGGATGAAAACTTCCAATTTACCATTTTGAGAGATGCCATAGAGGAGGTGAAGCCCTCAAATGTTGTACAAATGATCATCGATTCAGCATGTGTGTGCAAATCAATTGGTCTGATGGTGGAGGGCGCTTACGAGCACATCTATTGGGCGCCATGTTGTCCTCGTGCATTGTTGTCCTCGTGTATTGAACAATGCATTGAAAGATATAAGGAAAATAGATTGGGTGAAGCAAGTGGTGGTAGAAGGTAGAGAAATTCAAATGTTCATTTGCAATCACCACATCTCACTTGCTCTCTTCGGAATATTTTCAAAGGAAATCCTCAAACTTGTTGAGGAAAGGTATGCCACTTCATTTTCTTTCAATATATGGAAACATTGGAAATCTTTGAAACTTCAAACATTTGTATTCCAATTACGTTGAGCATTATATTGCTTTTAATGAATATAGGTATGCCACTTACTTCATCTTGTTGGAGAGGATGCCTCAGGTGCATGAGGCTGTATAATTGATGGTGAATTCAGAGTGGACTAGATGGCCTAATTCAAGCTCTGCTCAAGGAAAATTCATCAAACAAAAGATCCTTGATGACGATTGGTGGTTCACTGTGAGGTAAGACATTGCTGATTTTATTATTACATTGCTGATTTTACTCAAAATTAAATATTAGATTGCTGATTTTCATATTAAATTTCTGATTTTAATATTCAAATTTTATTGTCCAATGTTACAACTTTTGAAGTTTCTAACATTTCAATTAACTTGTCAAAAATTTCTTTTCAACTTTTTGTTTGCATTTTGCAAATATATTTTCTCTTTCATCTCACCTATTGTAGATGTCATTAGCTATGCTGATACAAACAATTTTGACTAAGGATCCTAATTTGGGATTATATGAGCAACATATTAGGTCCATTGTGATGTTGAGGTGGAACACAATGTACACCCCACTTCATATGGCAGCCTTTTCTCTAAATCCCAAATGGTGTGCACCAAGGGATGGAAGGGTGCCTTCATGTGATGACCAAGAGGTTTTAGATGGGTTCACATAAGCCATTGATGAGATGTATCCAGGGAAGGAGACTTCAATACTTCAAACACAATTCCTTGGCTTTGCAAATCTTCCTGGTCCAACATTAAGCAAACCACAGGCAAGGTTGGATAGAGCTATATTAGCTCAAACTGGCCCTGTTAGATGGTGGACATGGCCTCGGAGGGATACACCACAATTGAAGATTATTGTCACTTGCTTCCTTGCACAGGTTGCCAGTTCCTCTATTGCACAGAGGAATTGGTTCACATATAGCTTTATCCACTCCATCAAGAGGAATAGACTCACGAGCGGAGAAGCTAGGGGCCATGCATAGTGCTCTTCGTTCAAGATTGTGAGACTCCAGAGTATCGGCAGATTCCAACTTTATGGTGGGATGTTGATCCTAAAGACATTGCTTAGGTTGATGACGAGACACCAAGGGGATTGGTTGGGATCCTGTTGAATGATGTGGACTATGATAGTGGCAACGACTCAGAGGACTCTAAGTTTGATCCTATGTTGGGAGATACAGATAAGAGGCAGCAATGTACTTTGTTTTTTCTGTATTTTCGTATCATAATTGAAAATGAAAGTATATGGCAGCAGTGTAGCCTTTGGGCATTTTGTATTAAGTTTATAACTTGTACGCTATTTTTTAATATCACATGCATATTGACAATGAATTCTAAATTCTGAATGCATATTAAGTATTGACAATGAATTTCGAACACAAATGTTATATGTTAAGGTTCTATAATGTATATATACATGCTTTATCCATACTTTCATATAAATATATATATGCCTTCTTTATCTATGTTTTCATATGAACATTTAATTCTTTCAAATTTTCCCTATATATTTTATATTTTCCCTATATTTTATATAGTCATCCCCAAAATTGGCTTGAAAAATCGGGGATACGGAAATGCATCCTCCCATCCTGGAAAATCAGGGTAACCTTGCAAATCATCCCAAACTTCTTTCTCAAGAGATTTGCATTCAGCATGAAGGGCTAAAAAATCTTCTATTAGCTCAGTTGTCGCTTCTTCTAGCGGATCTGCTCTTCTTTGAAAGAATCTGGATTGGAAGAGATTGGATAAAGAACCAAAAATTTGGTTAACCCTTTATATACTTGAATACTTCCCTTTTGGTACATGTTTCCAGAGTTCCAAGAGCATGCTGACCTTGCATGACTTGCACCATCATTGCCATCGTGTATAGTGTTTTAGTTATTTCTCTCTAACCCACATTGAAATTGATCAATGCTTCAAATGTTGTTTGAGTCTTTTTCTCCTCTATCAAATCGTGCCTCCCTCTTTCTAACATCTTGTGTCTCCTCTGACACATTATTATCTACTTTTCACCAAATTGTGTCAACCCTTCTTCCCCAAGTTGGCAGGATCAAACCTCTAAGACCAATATGATATCCCCAAATGGAATATTATGTAATATCTTATCATAATGCTCAATTCACAAACTTCAACACTTTCTAATTAAGTTCTTCTGTCACAAATCCAAATTACTAAATTGTATATATATTTCCAAAAATTAAATGTATATCAGCAATAAATGTTAACCCTTTTCCTGCAGCCCACACAATTTATTACTTTTCCTTATTCAATGAATTATCCAAGAACAATTTTGAAATTGCAAATCACCACCAACATGCATAGAAATAACAGCAATAATGAATGGCATTATCCTAGCCGCCAACAACCAGCACATATAGTGCTGTAAAAGCTGCCCAAAACCTTCACAAATTGGCAAAATGATAGCTGCTGCAAACAATAATTTTTGTCATGAGTACACTTTATTTCAATCAGCAACTTTGAAGCTCAAATGCAATCTCTGGATGGGATTGCACAAATTTGAATCTAGGGTTTTCATCCACTGATCCAGTAATGAAAATCAGGGTTTCCATCCTCCAATATCCATTGATAGATGAACGGGATGTCCAATCTGTTTGAAGAAACAACATAATAAACAAGTATACACCCTTGCACCAAAAGCCTTGCTATAGCCCCTTGAATGCTCAACTTTCCCCTCCAAAAACAAGGTTTTTCAAACTTTCAAAATGCCTCTTCCAACACCACTTAAGAGGATTAAATAAACTTTTTGTTAAAAGACCCCCACTGTAAGCATCCACTTTATGGAAATACTTTACTACAAAGATCCACACTTTACAAAAACAAAGTGGTCAATTTATGAAAACATGAAGAACATAACACACAAAGGTAATAAAATCATTTCCCTGGCATTATTTTCCTTAGCCCATGCGAAACGAAGAATGGGCTTACAGAACATGGTCGAACTTATTGGAAACGGGGATGTGAACTTTGGAGATCACTGATAATGAACTCTAGCAGAATGCAAACAAATCATTGTGTAAGGTTTCTAATATTTTATGATTTACCAATTTGTCTAGGCTTCTGTCAAATTTTGGTTCTGAATATGATTCAATCCCAACTTCCAAGTCGGTGTGTCAATATTGCCAAGCAGGATGAATTCATGTCTAGCTCCCATGATTGGTCCTAATCAACTAGACATCATCTCAAAATGGCAAGATGAAAGCCCCATATGACTTTAGAAGAGTATGTACCTTTCAGCCATAGCTCCCAAGAGCCCAAAATGTCTAAAGTTTCAATTAATAGAAAATTCTGAATTTTTTGCTCTCAGCAGCACATTTGAATATTCTTCGGGACCAATTTAATCACTAAAATTGGCTTCCCTACTACACAGGACAACTGGATGGTAAATAGTTTGTTTCAAATCAAAAGCAAACACCATCATTTCATAAGTGGACAGAACAGAGGTTGGGTCATATAATATTCACTTACCAGTTTTTCTATGTAAGTTGGCCTTAAAAATTCCTTTAACAACATCATTGAAACAACAAGAAATCGTGAAAATTGAGAAATTCAAGTCTATGAATATGTGAAACTTGAGAGTTTCTCGATTCTAAAAGGCTCTTTGAAACCTAGGAATATGTGAAACTAATCCCAAACCTGCCTTATACTAAGCTTAATTGTGCATTACCGTGTATTTATATTTATGGCAGGATAAATGTTAAAGATTAATTCAATAAAATAAATAACAATAACAGCAGAAAAGTTTTCCTATTCCAAATTCAATGGGATATGTAGAAAGCACAAGCAGTTTGAAATCCATTACTGAAACGCTCAAGCTTAATTGTGTGTCTTGCCTTATAACCGGTTAAGATCATAAAACAACCCATTTACCAAAAATCAAACACAAATAAATAAATTAACTACCTGTGTGAAAGATTCAGTGTTATCCATACCAACTGCAGCTGTGCCATCAAAATCTCCTCTAAAATCAGCCCTATCCAAATGATACGGAATCTTTTTTCCCCCCTCTAAGAAAAACCCATGTTTAGTTGCTCCTTGATCGAACTGCCAAGCATCTCCAATTTTATTATTGCCTAATGTTGCAGAGCTGCTTCCTCTTTTTGGAGAATTGGAATCGTTCTTCTGCAGGTTTTGGATAAAATTGGACACGTGAGTATGCACGCACCGTGAAAAAAATTCTAAGTTATGTAAGACTTGTTCCATAGGATTTTTTGCCATGTCGATCATGCATGAATGAACCTCCTTTTGAAACTAAATTGTGAGAAAGAATGCCAGAGATGAAAGAACTGGATGTTAAAGAATTGAAGATATATTGAGAACTTTCAATAACCCTGACAAAGGACTGGTTTTTTAAACAATACAAGAGCGGAAAAATAATGCCTGTTGAAATAGCACACAAAACTCAGTGTTCATTATTTTGAAAGAAGTAGAACTTATATTCTGCAAAGGGAGGTCATAACTAGAACTTAGGCAGCGGTCTCATTGAGGGGCTTGAGCTCTAGTTTGAGTTTCTATTTTGAGGAAGGGGAGGGTTGGCGGAAGGATTTTATTTCGAATTTTTTTGCTAAAAAATAGGAGCTTCTACTTTTTAGATTTCTAGGTAAAAAAGAGGTAGGGCTAGAAATTGTCCCACTTTAGGAAGTTTTTTTCGTCATATGTCAATCATTTATCTCTAGTCTCCATAAAAAATAAATGACTCCCTCTAAAAAAATTAGAAGGAGATTGAAGTTAAAAGAAAAAGAATTTTTTTTTTGACTCATTTCTAATCACTATGAAATTCAGCTTCCTTAAATTTAGGGGCTTAAATTTTTAAGTTGAAATGTGGTGCATGAGCACCTAGGGGTTTGAACCCTCAATTTTTGTTTTGGAAGGCCTTCTATGGACTTGTGTTTCCATAAGGAGGTTTAGGATAGGTTAGGATGCGTTTGGTGTGTTTTGATTAGTTTTGTTTTGAGTTAAGTGAATTTTGGTCCAAGTGACCCTTGTAATGTCCTGATGGTCAAAATAGGACAATTGATGTAAATGGCACCTAGAATGCATAGGGGGTCATGTGTAGTGTGTTTTGGGTCTAGGGAATGGTTTGTGACCTTGTAGAGCCCATTCATAGGGTCAAAGCATTGAATGTGCAAAAATTGTCAAAATTGCAAAATGTTGCTTGAGCAACATTTGCAACTTTTAAAAAGTTGCTCGACAACTTTGTCCAAAAGTTGCTTTCTGCCCTAATGACAATTATTGATTGATTGAGCCGTTGGTTAGGCCCAGGAGACATATTTAAGATTGTCTGAACGGTTGTATGGAGGTTGGATGATTTTGGAGTGGATTTTGAAGGAGTAGAACAGTGCATTTCTTTGATTTAATAAAGTTTTTTGAGTTTTTGTGCAAGATCATCATGTATGGATTGAATCAATCAATCTAATGCTTGATTCAGTTTGAAATCTTCATTTCATTGTTGTCTAAGCAATCCTTTCAAGTTTGTGTATAGTTTTTGTTATTCATTTTGAATTCAATCCTTACTGGATTGTTCTTTGCCAGTGAAGGAGTTTGCCTTGTAAATATGGCTCCACAGTGAGCGTCCTCCATTGGATCTTTATGGCTCATGGATGATGGAAAGTGGAGTCCTTGTACAGTTTTTTCCCTTTTTTATAGGTCCTGAAAGTGATGTTTGCTATTTTTAATGCCTTGCCCTAGGCGAGACTGCCAGTGCCCGACTAGGAGCAAGAAGGCAACAGACTTTGATTGGATATAGGGTTGGATTGAGTGGTATGATCCAATGCATGGAGAGTGGTCCTTAGGATTTGGGAAGACCCTACACTAGTACATTTGACCCTAAATTTTGACCTAAATTTCCCACCATGCATTACATTTGTTTTGCTTGGTCAGAAAATGGAAGGAAAACTTTGATTTTTTTTTAATCCATTCCCGTGTTGGATTGATCGTGTTTGTCGCAATTATGACCAAATGTCCTGGTTGTCGTAATTCCGACCAACACGGGAATGGATTAAAAAAAAATCAAAGTTTTCCTTCCATTTTCTGACCAAGCGAAGAAGAGTTGAAGAAGGGCACGAATAGAAGGCACAGAGTACATATGTGTTGAAGTGATTGAACCAACACCATCTGTGCGTGATCAAATGGAAGGCAGATTTATTTCAGACTTACACAAAATTAGGTTGGTATCGATTATTCTCATTCTATTTGTATTGTGTTTATCCGGCATTAAACTATTTGTCAATTTGCAACAATATGGGTTACGAAGTGCTGTTACTTTTCAATTTGAGTAAACCAATTAGGGTTTCTTTGTTTCGTATGAGATGAATAAATTGCATATGGTTTTTGCGTGACAAACCTAGCAAATGAATCGTGACAAACCTAGCATCTGCAAAGACGTTGATTTGGATTTTGACTCAAACATTTCACTGCATTACCCATTGACCATTTGACCATTTGTTAGTAGGGAGGAGGAATAGCAAATAAATTAACCATTGGAACTTCAAACCAACTTGTTGTTTGTACACAGAACTACCAGGAACAATCAACAAAAGGACTGAGAAACTGCACAGATAATAGTTTTTAAAAGTTATATTAAAATCTCATTCTGTCATATGTTCCTATTATAGAAATTGCCTTAGTTGATGTCATCCATCCACTAACACAAAAGTATAAGCATCCCAATCAAATTGCAAAGATGCTTTACAGAAACTACCACATACCATACACGAGACTCAAAAACCAACTTTCCCTTGGCTAACACTTGCCCTTTCTT
>MU217827.1:28713-44080 GCA_018584345.1 Thuja plicata | reverse complement strand
CAAAACCTACACAATGTATTATCTTCAACACAATGGTTACAACACACTTGCAATGCAAGTTCTTTCAGGAGACAATCGACACTCTAAGACAAATCCAGTAGCACCAGATCATACCAACAATACACTCCTTTTTTGTATCCTTTCCTGTAACCCTAAAAAACACTTATATCATGCACTTTCCTTTTTAGGGCAACTTCCAAGGATAGCCGTATTAGGGTTTTACCATTCTCTGAGAAAATAGGAACCCTAAAATTTTTTTCGGGCCGATGCCCCAAACCCCACAATTGTGGAAGAGTGTAAAGTACTCAACTTTATCAGTTGCCACATGTCTTGCATGTCTTCACCTGTCATTGAAATATCCTAGAAATAGGTCTTACGTGTCATAGGAATCCATCATAACCATTTTAGCCATGATCTCCTTACACACAATTCAAGATGCCGACACATCAACATGCCAACTAGACATGTACACTCACACTTAATTACATTATTTGCAAGAAAATACATTTTACAAAACAAATAATAAGAATAGGAATTATCCAAGGTTGATACACCTTATTCCTAACACTGTAGTTTTGCTTCGTTGGGAAATGCCATCTTCTGCTCGTTAGGTATCACTGTGACTTTTCTTCTTTGCCTTTACCGATGGTGTGCACTCCATTGGTGTTATCTGTCACTTAGTGAATACTTGACTTTTATGCATTGCCGAAAGCATAACCTTTGTTCCATTGATTCTCGGAAGTCTTTGGCATTTTATACATGATTGTAGAGATGATATCAAGTTGACATCAATGACAATACAAATTATTAACTGATTTAATGACTTGCATTATCTTCAACTTAACATTATCAAACATTTAATCAGTTACATGTCATCAAGAGTAGTTTCCTATTTTTCTATCCTGAATATTATTGTAGTTACCTACATGATTTTAGTTCTAGTAGTTGATTATATTCAACATTTGAATACATCATTTCAAAGCATTCCTTTCGAGCATTGTTTTCTTTCAAAGTTGTAGGATAGAATGGCTTAAGTAGGTACTTGGTGCACATATAGTGTTGGCCCATTTCAAGTACACATTCCGTGGGTTGACAAGTAAATGAACCTTCTCCATGAAAAAGATAGTTTCTTATCTTGGATGTCCAATCCCTGAGTTGAGTTATACAACCTAGATATTAATCTAATTGGGAAGTCAGACAGTTACATCAATGTCAATATATTTTGAAGAGATTTTTCCACATGCCTCCTTGACATATTATTTTTTAGTGTGACATCACTTTTTGGTAAGACTGCTTCTTCCTTTATTAGATCCTTAATATTATATCGATGTCAATATTATATTTCAAGATATCCATCTTCACACAGGTAGGATTTTGTATTTATGCCATATTTTCTTGAGGATTTGGGCACCCTGTTCCTATTTCAATGCATGTTGAGAAAATACTCGCAAAGATTATAGATTTTGACTTTATGTCTGTGAATTATATTTGCAAAGTTTTGAATCTGCCTTCTCCAAATTTTGTTCATCCTCTACATTGAGATTAGGGTTACACCATTTTCATTGATGAGATAATGTGCATTGGCAAGACCTTTTGGTTATTTTGGCAATCATTTGAGTCCTTTTGATGACTTCATATTCTTTATTTTGACAGCCTTATGAAAGAAATTACTTCTTTTTAGAAGCTTATTAATATATAAGGATAACTATCTATATGAACAATAGTGTGAAAATTATAGGATTTGAGGGACAAATAATTGGTGTGCAAGAGAATATGTTCATTTTTTAGGTCCTAACAATGGCTCGAGTTGTGGATGTATCCCCCTTATGGGCACAGAAATAATCCAACTTTCTCTGGTGGAGAAAATAATTTGCTTATCCATTGGGTAGACTAAATCTTGATAGAAAAGCACAAATGGAAACATCCTACACTGTTTTACATGAAAAACAAATGTTTCTGGAATCATCCATGCATTGGAAATTCCTTCACAAAATGATATGGTTTGAAAAAAATCAAATAATAGTTGATGGACCAAGGCCATAAAAAATAAAAGTACTAGCTTGCCTCTTTCATACACCTTATTTTCATCACATTTTAGCATCCCACATATGATCACATTGTTTAAATATGTATAATAGAAAAATTTGTAAATCACATCCCTTCTCACAATACTATTATGATCTCTTCTAACAACATGTTGCATTTAAAAAAAAAAAAAAACTACAATCAAGATAATTCATGGACTCTTCCACTCGATAATTAATTGCACGTAAAATGATGATGTAACCCTCTGCATAGCAGGTGACGCAACCCTCTGTACCCTCTGCACAATAGAAGCAACATCAATAGGACTTGCAGTGACAACACCAGTATCAACAGGGTAATTATATACATTAGCAACAATGCCCAAATCGTGTTTGGCGGTATGAACAACAGGTAGACCTTTATGAAGAATTCAAAAATATATTCTATACTACGCCAATTGTTCAACCGACCAGGAATAAATATGCATATCTGCAGAATGTTGGGTTTACAAAAGTCTCATTTGCAGAGAAAAATGTTATAGGTAACCATGCCAGGTCTATTTTTCATGGAAAAGCAATAGTTCAGCTGGTTAAGCCTTTTTTTGTAAACCCTCGGTTTCACTTCTCTAACCGCAAGCATCATGAGGGTTTTTGAACCTATGAGGCTAGGGAAACCTCGTCAAAAGCTACCCTCAATGGCCATCCACCTCCATTCTTAAGTAAACAAGGCCAAATTTTTGAAAAAAAAATTAAGCGGGAAAAGGAGGTGTCCAATGTTCAAGAATAGAAAACATTTCCTGTAGACAAAATAGGACATTGACATAAGACCAGGACACTCCTCAGGCAGAAGCAGCCGATATTTGACATTTGCGAGGGCTCCCCTCCTGAATCACTGACACACACTCATGACGACTCTAGCAAGAGCAAGCATTGCCAGATCAAAGGGCCTAATCCCCCGCCCCCTATTGGTACCTGCCCGGTTCTAGCCCCCTTCATTCCAAATAAACCCAATCGAGTTTGGAAAAAGAAGCAACCCCAAATCACTGCAACTCTGATCCCTGCTATGACTTCAATCACTCTTCTGGATAAGATGTTGCAGACGCCTATCGGCACACTTCGACATTTGGCTCTTATAGGTAAGCTCTCTTCAAACAACTTATCATTTACAGTAATCCAAGAATGGGAAATACAGTCATTTGTGGGCTTAAAAGATATATTTTATGTAGATCCAACACCAAAATATTTTGTGCTCATCTTTTATTCTAAAGCAAATAGAGATTTGGTTCATAAGTTTAAAAGTTGGTTCTGCAAAGGATCGGGCCTCTTTACTATGATTTGGATCCCCAATTTTAAGCCTTACCCTAGCCTTGCCTACTTCTTCCCTCACTGGGCCTCTTTTCCTTTGCTACCATTAGAATACAGAGATCCCGATACTATTGAACTCATCGCGAACTCTGTGGGTATCTTCATAAGACATGAACTTATTCCATTTGAAGCTTCTCATCGAGAATCAAGAGTCTGTATTTTAATTGATAGCCACAAAGTTTTTATTAATCAGATTGCTATCAAATCAAAATGGGGAGACTAGTTCCAACAAATCATCATCCAACAACCAAAGACTATTCACAAATATCAACATAGACTTGGCCACTTCACCTCCAACTATCATAAGGAATACCCTACAGATATCAGAGTATGCTTGGATCATAGCTCAGACCATTTGGAGTGCACTCATTACAACTTGCAAGCAATATCTACATGCCAAGTCAAATATCATATTATAGAAACTCAAGGATACATTAGCAATATCTCAAAGTCTCATGATAAGAATTTGGCAGGAATGTTCTCTATATTTTTACGGCATATCTTCTCGTATTTAACCCTCTATTCACAATGGAGAGATTCTTGATTCCTTCCTTGCATTGAGGGACTGGTGAAAGATAGCTCACCAACCTCTAATATTACACCTGTCGACAAAATTTTCCATCAATTAATGTTTCAAGAGTCTCCCATCACTCTCCCTATTTACAACCAGGAAAACTATGGGGTAGAAACATCGGGAGGAAACATGGCAATTGTGGCCTATATGGAGGTAGATCATAGTTCTGATAATTTACATGGTATAGCTGAGGAAGAGGGAGCACATAGGTTAGAGGCTATAGAAGTGGAAATTTCTGAGTATACAGATGTAGAGGACCTACCTCTCTACCTTGGACAAGGCAATATACCCGAGGAAATGGATTCATCAATTCAGAAATTGGCATGCCCATTGAGGGGACAGAAGAACTTCCTAGACTGCATAAAATCTTTAGAGGCTGAAGGGACCATCAACAACAACTCCATTCAAATTATAGATGATGTCTTCCTCTTTCCTGACACAAGCATTTGTGCCAATGTAACGGTCCATGATTTAGATGTTGAGGAATTTTAGAAAGAAGAGGATGGAAATTAGGATATACCCAGAGCTGAGGAAATGCATGTACTCCACCAAATTCTCTCCATTGAGTAGACACCATCTCAAAATACTCAGCCTATCAAGACCCCTAAATCCAAAGGTCAAAGACCAAAAAGTGCAAAAACAAAGGATGAAATAATAGCTGGCATACAATCCACTCTAGATGATAAGTTTGTCTCCATCAAAAGATCAACAAGGAGGATGAAAGGTCCTTGTCAACAATGAAGATCACTTCATGGAATTTTAGAGGCATTAATGCCCGTGAAAAAAGAAATAGAATCAAACAGATGATTGATTCTATTCAAGCAGATATTGTCCTATTGCAAGAGACAAAAATGTCTCAAGAAAACTATGTAAAGTCAATTGGCAAATGAGCTTCCTGGGCCTCTTTACATCAGCAAGGGAATGGGGCCTCTAGATGATTGGTTGTCCAATGGAACCTAGAGACCATTCAAGGGAGAATGATTGGGCAGGACTCTAATTGGAAATTTCTAGAGGTGAATAATTATGATTTCTCTTTTTTTTTGATTAATGTTTATGGGCCTACTTCCACACAGGATAAGCAGAAGTTATGGGCACACTTAACACAATTCAGCTTCATAGTGGTCACAATGTTATATTAGGAGGAGACTTCAATGCTATTCTTACTATGGATTAAAAAGTTGGGGGATTATGTCCCCCACCAAGAACTATACAAGATTTTTTCTCTTTGTTGAATGACAACAACTTAATGGATGTGGTCCCAAAAAATGGCTCCTACACTTGGACGAATAAGAGAGAAAAATTTGCACAAATAGCATCTCATCTGGAAAAATTCCTAATATCACAAGATTGGAAGTTTATAAATGTTCAATTTCAGTCAGAAATTCTATCTCTACCAGGCTCTGATCACTTTCCGATAGTGTTCTCCATAGATAATGCAGCCACACTCACCAGCCAGAAACCATCATTTAAGTTTGAAAGAATGTAGCTTCGGCACCCACATTTCATCCCTCTGTTTAAACAATGGTGGGTGATTTCTCCATTTGTGGATGGCTCAAAAATGCACCATTTTTCCATGAAACTTAAACACATCAAAGGCCACATTAAAAAATGGAATGAGCAATTGGTCAAGAACATCTTCCAACAAAAAGAGATAGTGAAACAAAAATTAGCAGACATATTTGAGCAGACCATACAACAAGGTATGGATAATGGCACATACCACAAGCAGAAAAAACTACATAAGGAATGGGAAGAGTTGTGTAGTAGGGAGGAAGAATATTGGAGAGAAAAATCCTGTGAGTTGTGGCTACAAGAAGGGGATAAGAACACAAAAAATTTCCATGCATCAACCAAGCAAAAATGAGCAGCCATCACAATTTTTACCATCTCATAATTTACTATGGGTAAGGTGCTAACAAATACCCATGAAATCCAGCAAGAAGGGGTCAATTTTTACAAGAATCTCCTTTCTCCTACCCAGGGTCCTTCTCCATCGCAAGAGCAATTGGATGAAATATTGGAAGTTATTCTGGTATTAATCACACAACAAGATAATGACATCCTATTGGCCCCTTTTACTATTCAGGAACTAAGACATGTGGTTTTCTCTCTATCTCCAGACAAAGCTCCGGGCCCGGATGATTACACAATGCTATTTTTTCAAACATGTTGGGAGTTTATTGGTTGGGAATTGCTAGCAGCAATAAAAGAATCACAAAAAAGAAAGACTATGCTGAAATAATTTAACACTACAAACATTGCTGCCATTCCAAAGGTAAAAAATCCAAAATCATTTGTAGAGTTCCGCCCCATATCCCTATGTAATACAACTTATAAGATTATAACCAAAGCCATCTATTTGAGAATTCATCATCTCATCCCATCAATTATCTCTCAAGAACAAGGAGGCTTTGTTCCAGGAAGGGAAACTATGGAAGGAGCATTGGTTGCACACGAAGTCCTCCATTCGATTAATGAAAATTAGTCCTCTAATTTTGTCATCAAACTAGACATGATGAAGGCATATGAAAAATTTTGTTGGAACTTTCTATTTCAAGTATTACACCGGTTTGGTTTCTCGAAGCAATGGTGTAAATAGAATAGGGCATGTATTGCAAGGGCTTGGTTTTTAGTTATCATTAATGGAACATTAGCAAGCTTCTTCTCCTCCACTCAAGGTATTAGACATGGAGACCCTTTGTCCCCCATCTTGTTCATTATAATGGGGTTCTAGATCGGTGCTCGGATTGGAGACACAGGCATCTCAGTTACACATTCTTTATTTGGTAAATCTCACGTGAAAGAAGCCAGGAAAATAAAATATGTTTTAGACCTCTACGCTGTATTCTCAGGGAAGAAAGTGAATGCCCAGAAATCACAAATTTACCTATTCAACACGAACCAAATTATATCAAATAGGATTGTTCAAATTCTACAATTCTCGGTTGACATTCAACCATCAACTTACCTAGGGGTCCCCTTCTTTGTGGGAACTAATAAGCCAGGGTACTGGTCTTTGGTCATTGAAAGAATAAAAAATAGAGTCTTGGCCTGGAAGGCAAGGTGGTTATCTCTATCGAGTAGAATCCTACTTATCAAGTCTATTCTTTCGGAAATTCCTAATTACTATTATACAACAAATCCAAAAATTAATCAAAGGCTTCTTATGGATAGGGAACATGAACAATGAGAAGAAGATCCCACTCATCTCACTTCAGGATATGTCACAAGGTCCAACTAGAGGAGGAGAAGGAATGCACGATTTACATAATAGAAATAGAGCATTTGGGGGAAAGCTTGTGTGGAAAATGTACACCAAGCCAAATAATAAATGGTGTCAAATCATGCAAAAAAAAGTACTTGGATAACCATTATCCTTCAAGAGTTCTCTCTATTGCAGAGCCACCCAAAGGATCTGCAATCTGGAACTTCATGATGTCAACAAGCGAATTGGTTTACAATTATGTCACATGGGAGGTAAATAGTGGATCAAGTGTTAAATTCTAGAGAGACTGGTGGAACGACCTACCTACCTTGTTATCTCCGAAGACTCCACAAGATCTTATAAATACCTCATAAAATCAATGGGGCATTCACCTCATAAACTACATTCTGGCTGTTAAAAACTATTAAGGGAAAGTCATTCGGAAGGAACCTGACGAGCTGAACCTTTCAAGACAACATGCTGAACTCCTGCGAAATATACTTGCAACTAGATAGATATACTTTTCAGACAAAGTAGATAGGCTGGTATGGGCCCCTGCAAAGAATGGAAATTATTCTATCAGAGAGGGCTATAATATTCTTTAGAACTTAGCAAATGATAAGGCCCAAGCACATGCTTATAATTTCTATGGGAACCATGTAGTTTTGGCTAAGGCAGGTTGCTTTGCGTGGCTAGCACTAAGGAATAGGATCCTCACCAGTGACCGAATACAAAAATTTTGCATTGCACAAGCCTTTAGGTGTAAATTATGTGATGATCAGATTGAGATGGTGGATCACTTTCTGTTGCAATGTCCTTTTGCACATGAATGTTGGACATATGTCCTCAATAAACTATGTTTCTACACCCCTCTGCCAAACAAGCTCTAGGACTTATTTCAGTCCTGGCCCAAAATACATCATGGCTCACTATTTGCAAACATCTAGAAGTGCACACCACCACTTATTGTATGGTCAATCTGGTGGGAGCGAAACAAAAGAATCTTTCAAAATGAGCAGTCAAATCTGGACACAGTACTACAAGGTATGGAAAAATTAATATCAGAAGTTATACATGCTAGCATTTTTAGGTGTGGATACAACCTAGTAGTGACATCATGGGACAAAAATTTCATGAGAACTTGGGGGAGTCTCAACATACCAATGGGTTGGGGATCCTCAAAAAAGATTCTAGTTCAAGTTGATAGATCAAATATTAAATGGCATCCCCCAGATCAACATGTAATGAAGCTAAACTCCGACGGAGCATCACGTGGCAACCTGGGAACATCAGGCTTGGGTGCATGTATTAGAGATTCACAGGGAAATTTGGTAGCATGCATTGCCTCTCCATTTACAGTAGGGTCTAATAATATTGTAGAAGCGCAGACAATGCTCGTAGGATTAACTCTGGAAAAACATCGTGCCATAATATATATACATGTTGAAGGAGACTCCATGGTGATAATTAATGCCTGCATCAAAATAGTAACTCATAATTGGCAATTAGAATACATTTTGAAGCAAATTTGGAAAATAATTGACAATTTTTCTAACATATTTCTATCCCATACACTTTGGGAAGGAAATCAGGTTGCAAACTATCTATCCAACTTGGGATGTGATGGAATTGATATTATACTTAAAATCCCAAGTGTGATCCCAATAGAGATGGGTGAATTAAGTAGGTTATTGGGATCTGACAAATCAAGCAAGGAAAATAATGATGCAGAGAGTAAATTTAACACAAATTCATTACAGCATTATATATAGGGGCCCAGACATTGTGTTCACAGCAAAAAAATAGACATGTATGCCATAAAATGACACACTCGATGGCGCGCAACAACCACATTGGGAAACTGTACAAAGATGTAACAGGATAACTAATGAAGCCTTCTACCATGACATGCTTTAAAATTATGGTACATGATGATTAGCAATTTCCCATGTGGGAATTGGATCCCCATAATGGACCGCGATCTCTAAAAGGCTCCGGATAGATCATTAGATGAGATTGAAAGTACAAGTATTTAAAGCAACAATGTAACAAAGGATGCCAATTCAAAATAAAGGAGCCTAACACTTAATGTGGATATCTCCCTCATGTGTGTTTACATACCAAGCTAGGATACAAATCATTATGTTCACATGGCTATCTGCAACAGGCTTGAGGCCCAAAGGCTGAGTGCAATACATGTCAAATCAGGTTTAATTGACATCACAACACACAATATTATGCGTTTCCATGATGCTTTTGCCCTTCCTAGTTAGATCCTACACAATGCATTTGGTGCTACAAGATTTTGAATATGGAGAAAATGGCCAAGGTCTGTGTAAGTTGTGAAGCTTGTGCTATTTTTCATTCTAAATTACTGCCAAAAAATTATAGAATTTGGTTGCCACCCAATATAAATGAAGATGTGCTCCCAATGTGTATCACTGAAACTATGATGGATGAAATGCTTTTGGTGCATTCCTCCACCACTCCATGTGAAATCAAACAGGTAACAGGCCATGACAACTTCGCCCCAAAAATTAAGTAGTTTTTGTTTCCTTCACAGTTAGTTTTGATATTTTTGTCGAATGCAATAGACCTCCTACAGTCCCCATGCTTGTTATAAATTTTGGCCTTCAAAATGGTTCATGAGCACTTCTGGGTTGCTAACAAGCTCAAGAAAGTTATGAAAAACTATGACCTCTGGAATGGTTGAGAACTGATTGGGGGACTATTTTCAACGCATCAACTTCTGCATAATCATGACTTTTTAGTTGCTTTTAATGGGGCTAAATGGTCAATAGAATTACAAAATGCCCAGATTATGAGAAATGTATTCCAAGACAATGGGCATGCCCTTGACTTGTTTCTTGAGGGGAAAATGATGGCTACGATGCTCACACTGACACACCTTTTTGAGTTACCAAATTCTCCAATTATTCCAAGGCACACTAAGCCCCGCCAACCTTCTCTATGAAATAAAGCAAACCAGAGCAGTAACTTGTGGTCGCCAGGGCAGAGTTGGGGAGTAATATTTTCCACACAAAGGGAAGATTCATGGGTAATGGCAAAAATTCCTGTTGCAAAAGATGCCCAACACCCGGAATGGGAAACAGTTGTAGCACTAAAGTTGGGGAGTGAAGAAAAGCTGCACAATGTGCAGGAAAGCGGATGGGAAATGGTTGCAACACCAAAGTTGGGGAGTGATGAAAAGTTGCACGATGCACAGGAAAGTGGATGGGTGGCCACTTCCCCTGCAATAGATCCAAGCGGGTGGACTACGGATTGGATGCCCCGGTCAGAGACATCATCCAAGAAGAAGCATGATTCTGATGGGTAGGAGAAGACAACAACAGAGGATGCTGCAAATGCATGGTCTACAGATTGGATACATCACTCCCCACTAGAGCACCAGTCTAGAGATGATTTTGTGATGGAAGAATAAAAAAAGTACATGATGGTAACATAAGTGGGTTCAATTTTGAAGATCTGTACAGTCGATGGTAACCCGAGTGTGTTAAATTTTGAAGAATTGTACATTCGATGATATAATGGGTTTGAGTCGATCAATATTTTGAAATGGTCAGGAAGCAAACTTTGCATGATATACTCATATGGATATTTTCTATTTGAATGTAAATATTCAAATCTTTTGTAATGGTCTAAAACTATGTTATATTGTAATTGTGCAAGGATTCTGGGTTTTCTTGCTAAGTTCTTTCCTGGATGAGCTCTTGAACTAGCTTAATTATAATATTAATATATTAAGTGGTTAGCCCACTTTTGCTAAAAGAAAAAACATGTTGCATTTATGGATCATGCACATAAAATTAATCACAACCCCATAAGATAAAACTCATACTCCTTTTAACATTTCATTTTTATCAAAACTATACCCCAAAAGATAGTTTTCCAACTGCTCTAGAAAGGAAAAAAACCATACAGTATTTTACCCCTAATATCATCAATACTAACATTACCAAATAATATAGTATTAGATCCAAAAGTATTAATACCGCTTTTAGGTTCACATAGCTTTCTTAGACCATTTCAAATTTGGAACTCTATTATCAACATCAATAATTTTCTTATTTGGTATTTCTAAACCATCAACATCCCTTGAGGAAAAAATATGTATCTCTAATTTAAAATTAGAATTTGATTTATTGTACATATCTGCATACATCTCTACACAATGATTTTCAAAGAGAAGCTCATCTAGTCTTGAAAATGCATCCAAATACATATCTGCACTTGCAACTTCTTGACTAGAAATACTGTTGTATTAACAACCATCTATTTTTCCTACTTTTTAAAAATGAAACTCTATGTCTATATCAATATGTGTACTTTTGTATTTATCATGAAATGCATAATTATAGTCACAAATTTTCTCATCATTATCAAAATAAATCTATACTAAACATGGAAAATCAAAATTATTTTCATGCATGTACTTTTGATATTAAATGGTCAATAAATCAAACATTTTCTCACTACTTAGTGAATATTGTTGGAATGACTATGGAAAGTTGGGACTGAGAGGGGAGGGGTGAATCAGTACCACAAAAACTTTTATAACTGAAACTTTCTATAACCATATACTATTGCTGCTGATGTTTACCGAATTCAATAACTTGAAATAAAACTAATATAAAGCTTATAAACCATATCATCAAAACATTCAAGTAGAAGAAGTCATAACTCCATGATTTTGTTTATGCAGAAATCCTTGGTTAGAGAACAAAATTGTGATGGGGATGATACCCAAAACCTTCACTAATTGTAGTATAAAGGGTTCTCGATTAGAGCATATAATGTTTAGCCATTTTGATAGCTTACCCGATTAAGAGTATACAAAGACTTGTTAGGTCTACTTGGTTAGAGGATTTCACAATCTCTACACTTAGAGTTGTGCCCTATTAAAGGTTTTACAAATATCATATCGGTTAAGATCTACCTAGTACTAGGATTTCTAGCTCTCAATACAATAGTATTAATAACTTAACAATGTCTTCTTTATTGCATAAAAAAAAAATGTTGATCAAACTCTATGTTCTCTAAAATTTTGTGTTACCTCAATCTCAAACTTTAACACTGCTTGGATTTGCTCTGCTATAGCTAAATATCTGCTTGGTGCTCTCTGCTCTAGTCTTGTTCTTCAAATAACTCCTTTAACTTTCACTAACAATATCAGCCTTCTCTCTGTATCATCACTCTCTTCTTATCTGTAAATCATCCATTAAATATAAGATTTATTGCCTCTTAATCTTATGCATTAGGTACGCTATGATTTTTTTTAACCATTAGATCTTCTTTTTCGCTCGGTTATTGTGTCACTTTTACCTCGGTACTTGGTGTTTTTTTTGCAATTAAAAAACTTTCATTAACCACTTAATCTGCTTCTCATATCTTCTTAATTTAATTGTTGATCTTGTAAAAAGCTGATCTTCATGCATTGTATAATCACAATTAATGTTGTGTCAATTCATTAAATGTGTCCTTCTCGCGTTACAAATAATTAAGTAACTTAGTAGAGTAACTTCTCTTTACTTGGTTAACTGATCTTTAGTACTCAATAACTATCAACTTAGTGTACTTCATATGCGCTCAATGTTTGATAACTATAGACTCTCAGTGTAGTGTCTTTAGCTCTGTTGTGTGCTTTACCAACTTCACTGGCTTGCTCGGTGTACATTACCGACTGGTTAAATATTTAGCTTTCTCCTTTTCACTGATTGAATCTTTTGACTCATATGACTTTGCCTTAACTAATGACAAAAAAAATTCCATAGAGATAACAATCTCCCCCTTTGACATTAGTTGAGAATTTTGACAAAAACCTCAAATTCATCAAAACTAGTAATTCCCCCTCGGATATTACTCCCTATAAAAAATATGTATAGTTTTTCTCCTCTTTTTTTTTATTTTCACATATATACTTTATTTATTTATTTTGTATTGACTCTATTTTTTTTTTAAATTTTAAGAGATCTATACCTGACTCTCTATTTATCTACATATCCCCCTTTTTTGACAAAAAGTCTCAACAGTAAAACTTAAGTATAAAAAATGTGCTTATACCGCTATTGTATCCTGACCAGTACAGTCTCCCAAGTGTCTCAGAGATTTTGTAATATAACAATGTGTTCATTGATTTCTGTTGATAGATCAACTATAGTATCCAGGGTGCTGACCTCTAGAAAACTTGCTAGTTCTTTTCCTTTCTTCAGATGTATCTGTATTCATTACATATGGGGAATTATTAGTGCTTGCAATTCAAGCAACTCTAATCTCAGCTTGTCTTCCTCCTGTCTCAATGAGAGCTGAACTCCCATGAGTTCTTGTATCTTTGAGTAATAGGTCTAGAATTCTCTAGACTCAGTAGTTAGATTTGTAAGCTGCTCAGTCAACTCCTTTTTAGTATTTGTCTCCTTCTTCTTAATGTCCTCGGTAAAGTTAGAAAGAATACAAAATTTATGAAACAATGAAATGATGGATTGCAATTGTTCTTCAAATTTGAAACACAACTCAGAAAGAGTTACCTTTTCTATAGCAATATTTTACAGTAGGTCCTCCATCAATTTATTCTCCATAGATGCCTTGTGAATTTTTAATATGTAATCATTCATGTCCTTGTTTTGTCCTTTGATTTGTTGGACTAGATTTCCAACTTGGTCCAGGAGGGGCTCAAAATCATCAATAGTAACTTCAGGAATAATCTTCTGGAAAATTCTTTGACATCTTCTAATATGTCTACCTTTCTCTTCTTCTCTAATAGTTTGTCCTGCTCAATCTTTTGAGCAACAAGCTCTGCATAAATGCAAAATTCCTTGGGCTTCATCATATTAGGGTCTCTCGGTGGTATGATAATTGGCTCACTTAAATCAATAACATGCTTTCTCTTCTTGTTCTTCTTTTTCTCAATTAGTCTGCTCTCTCTAGTAGAGCATTTAGAATTTGATGCCATTGTTGCATCTAGTGACTCGGTATGGTGACCGGCTATACTCTCCTTTTCTTTAACTTCATCATGTTGTTTTGTTTCTTCTTTCTCTACATCCAACTCTTTTAGATTTGATTCCTCTGACATTTATTTTTGTATATCTTGTGTCTTTGAAGCATTTTGAACATTTGATTTTTTGGTCAGTGGTGTATTTTGTTTATGTCCTTTAGTGTCAGTTGGAGGTTCCAACTCGGTATCCTTCCTATGTTCAATCTCAATAGCCTCTAGCTTATCAACATTTTCTTTTTCTATGTCAACTGGTGGCTCGGTTTCCATATCTTATGCAACTTTAGTAGTACCAATCTAAATAGTAGAATAACTTTGTACTTGTATCAATATGGGATTAGTACTTTGCAATGGTGCAACATCTACATCAATATACTCGATGTCTAGTATTTGAAAATCTATTAAATCTTCATCCTTTGACAACTCCTTTGCAGGCTCAATATCCTTTGATGCATCTTCAATTATTAATTTTGCATTATCAACAGTTAGATCAATTGGATCTACTTGGCCTGTGCTTTCCTTTACCTGATCATTGATTGTATCACCTTGACTCTTCTCAGTTTCTTATTTCTTAGTGTCATCAATTTGGTATATTTCTTTCCATTTTCTAGCAATATCCTTGTCTATTGATTGTATGTCTCCATTCATTATCTTCAGGGTTCTTCCCTTTACTATAAATTTCTTTGATTGTTTCTTCAATGCTTCTGCAATCTCATATGGTGCCAGGTCAGCAATTGTATGCACAAGAGATCTCTCTCATCTCCTTCTCTGCATTAATTTCATACTTCCACTATGCATCAATTTTTTTGTAAAGTTCCTCTGGTAGCGTATTTGCAAGCTCAATAGGTGTCACTATATATCTCATTAATGTTAGAACAACTGCATCTTCAATATTTTTCTTGTCTTCTTCATCCCTCTTCAAATACTTAACTTTCCTGAATCATCCAAATCTTCCTGATTCCTTTAATCCTTTTAGAAATTCATCAAGACATTATGGAACTTGTGAGAGCTGAGCAACTAGAATAGATTTGTCTGGCTCATCATATTCAGTCACATTCTCTTTTCCAAGTGTAGACACCCTAAAATGGACAGGCTTGCGACTTTACATTAAAAACACTAATTTTCATCTATTAATTAATGGTTTTTTAATCATTAATTAATCATCTATTTTCCTCTAAATTCATTCCCCAAAT